>JAPCYP010000265.1:0-146982 GCA_035048595.1 Echinosophora koreensis
TTTAGTTAAATTGAAACTGAAAAATACTTTACCAGCATCATTCCTTCGCAATCTGTATATCAAGTAAATACAAAGTAAGAGCACCCACAAATTGCAGCAATAGTACTAGCAACAACTATTGTTCTCTTGTTGCTCCCGGTTTGAAGCTCTACATGGTTCAATTTGATAAACAAAAAGTCTCAAGTTAAATCCCACATGAAAGTAATGATCTTGAGTTTTGCAGTTGCAATTGAACCTTTAATGGTAAGCAAAGAATGATGGAAGTATTATTGAGCAAAGTTGATGAAGTTTTTACCAAACTCTGATGCAGCCGTGCGGATATATAGATCTTGGCCACCTTGACCTTCTTCAAACTGTTTGAGGTCAACGAGATCTCCAAACCACAAGACACAACCACTGCCTGATCCTCTTATGTTGGAATTAGTATAGGCCATACAAGAACAATTACTCAAGCACTTAACTCTGCATAAGTCTAGATCAATATTCTCATCCAACCAAGTATGTGTCGTATCTGGAACTTTGATGCCTGCCAATTTGACAAACCCATCATTATGTTTGTCGTTGCAGCTTAATGGTTTGTTTCGAACACATCCTTGAGTCCAGTTGGATGAAGTTCCAAGCTTGTGACTTTGGACTGAATCCCTTTAAACATTGGGCAAACTGGTGATTCGGTAACTATGCAATTCGCATGTGGCTCCACAGTGGCCATAATAGTCACAGGTTGTCTGCTGGGATTCTTGAAAAAAGCCCCCACTTTTTTTTATCTTTGAGCCACACATAGTAATTTGAAAAGGGTTGACTTTGTACACGTCTGAAGATATGAGAATTATTGCTGATGTTATATGTGATGAACAACTCATCCTTGTTGGAGACAAACTGGTAATTATTTTTGCTTACATACTCTGTATAAAAAACGGGTTTGGTGCTGTTAATTGGTCTGCCACTGAAACGTATTCCATTCCATGGTCCATGTCGGTAGAATTTTTTTGTTCCCTTCATTCAGATAAAACTCAGGATAATTATAGAGCATTAAAGCACTAGAAAATTCTCCCAGAGAGGGATCATTTGGACTCTTCCACGATGTTAGTCGCCATTGCATACCATTTCGGAAGTCCCATCCCAACTTCATTCCTGGCAAAAGTGTGTCAGTTGGATAGTCAAAGCTTTGCCACAAATAGTCTTGTGTGTTTATTTCTCCCTCATTTCTTACCACAAGATTGCCACTGTTCAAGAGCTCTGCCACCGGATTCCGTGCTTGTTTCTGAGAGGTTGTATACCAAACAACAGTGCTATTTTGGGTGAGGACAAGATTGCCACTGCTATTCACTATTAAGATGCCTGAGGAATCATTGATGGGGTTGGCCCTGTTTCCAACCCAAACAACTGTTCGAATTGGGATATTCTTGTACCATATTCCCAGGTAACGTTTGCTGGAGTTTCCAGGGCTGAAGAAACCAAGTTCAAACGTTCCACCTTGGGATACTAAGGTCTTGCTGCCATCACTGATGGACTGGGACATACGAATAGAATCAACTGCTAGGGAAACTTTGATCGAGGGAACAAGTAAACAAGCAATGATAGTCATCAAAGAAAGAATGTCCATTGAATTTCAGATTTTTGGATACTTTATTTGCATAAAAATATATGTGAATCTATATATGGCAGCCATAGTATGACCAAAGACTTGGTTGTTGCACATTCCTAGTCAAGCACGTTTTGTCCCCACAATTTTGTTCTGTTCACTCTGGCTTTTTCTTGGGTGTCAAGTCAACCTGTCTGTCTATCAACTTTTATAGTGGCGTGCAAATTCTTAGGAAATTTTGCAAGGTGTACCAATTAATCCAATCCGTGTAGGGACAAGATAGTACTGAGATTTTCTGCACTATGCAAATTCTTGGAAATTTTGCACCAAGCAGAGTTTTCCGGTTTCAGTCATTTTACAAAATGGTCCATTTATAATAGAATAATTGACAAAATTTAGAAGAAAACAATCTTGAAAAGTCTACTCTCCACTTCAACTATATGCAGTCTGCTGTGCTATGGCGGCTAATATATAGCTTCTATCAAGCTGTTATTCTTGGAGAAGGCTGAGTTTGTATTTGGACTTAGCAATTGAGGTATATTCTGTCTATGATTCTTTATGCTCAATTCAGATTGTTTGGACTGCAGGAATTTAGCACAGGAGACTTCCACAACAAACAAACAAAAGTTTTAAATAATTTGAAGACTTTCCTTTATTAAATATACAAATACAGGATCCTTGGAAAATAAAATGAGGATGATCACGTTTCTATGAAAAATATATATATATATATATATGAGGATACATGTAATTCTACATTCATACACTTATTACATGAAACAAAGCAACAAATGGCTAGAATTATGGTGAGAATACCATAACCTTACATAAATCAACATATCTATGTAAATCTTGAAAAGAAAAGTCCTTAAAATCAGTCGTTCCCTGGTTCACTTTCAGCATACTGTTTCGAAATATGAATTCCTTTTCTTTTTGGTAATTTCTTTTCTTTAAATACCAAGAAGGTGATCCAAAATAACTTGAAGAAGCCTTTTATTGGTCAATCAGATTTGTACTTTTTTATATTTTAAAATATGGAGCAAATTCCGTGTTTTTCTCGTTTATAGGAGAGGAAAGTACAATTATTCTTAGAGGGAAGCTTTGAATAATGCTCAAGACAAAAATACCAGGAAAAAACACAAATAATTATTCTCAGAGGGAAGCTTTGAATAATGCTCACGACAAAAATACCAAAAGAACACATAAATAAGAGGAAGAGTAAGAGACAAAAATGTACAAAGAAAAGTATAAAATGTAGAATTAAGAGCATGAAACACCTTAAAGAATCAACACTAGGAAGCTACCAAAAAAAAACCCTTCATTTAGATGTTTTAAAAAAGTAAATCTTTCATTTAAGAAAATATTATATATGTAAGAGATGCTAAATACTGTATTCTATACGTGTTTCAACTCCAGAAAAATCCAAATCTTGATACCAAAGATATTGTACACTACAATAATAATATAATAAAATGCAATATATATATATATATATATATATATAATATACATAAGAGAATGTATGTATGAATTCTCTCTGCCATATGTCACTCAATAACAGTGCCACCTCACATGAATCCTAGGTATCGATCAATCCATAAAATTAGGGATACTTTATGAATGTTATCTTAAAATGATCTTTATGAATCAAGATATGTATCCCCACAAGAATCAAATATTAAGACAATCAAATATTAAGCCTCCATAATGCATATCAGACCCAATCAAATATTCTTGGCAATTCATTAATTTAATTATTATTATTACAATCTTTCATAATATTCTTTTTTTCAAATTTCAAATTTGGGCCAACTAACCTTTCCTATTGTGTCAAGCTTGACATTAGCAAGAAATATTCTCTCACGGGGTCTCTACCAGAATTTTAAGATTTGAGTCTTCCTAAGTCACGTGCCTTTTGATTTTTTCCTTCTTTTCTATTAATCCTGCATTGCCGTAAGAAAATTTTGGTTAATTATATCATAGTATATATTTTTAAAATATTTTAATATTATTTTTTAAAATACTAATATGTTCCTTTCGATGAAAATACTAATCAAGGAGTAAATTTTTTTTTTTTTTTTTGCTTTTAAATTGATGATATTTCATAAATTAAGGCATTGAGGCATATCAATTAAATCAATGCTCGTAGCTAAATAGTAACACCATATCAATTAAGGGCTTAAGGCCTTTCACCAATTAAGGCATATTATTATTTTTCCTGAAAATGTTAAGGTATATTAATATCAATATCAATTAATGTCCGTGGGTCGCAATATTCACTATAAAAATGGTGCTATACAGACCATTCTGAACATAATGGTTGAGCATCTAAGAGTATTTATAAAATATCATTTACCATTCAATTTAGAAAACGGCATCGCTCCCATGACACACATCTCTGTCATGTTTATCTAAAGCGTTACTTTTTTTTTTGTTTAATCCTTTTTTCATTTGTATTTTTTTCTACAGATTATTTCCTTCTATCACAGTATGTTCGTGCATTGCCAGTCATTATGTTCGTGCATTGGTAATCCATTTCTTATGTTTCTCTTTATCTCTCTCTCTCTCTCTTTTTGTTATTTGTGATGAGGGTTGATCATTGGTTGGTCGATATGTACATGCAGGGTTATATCCGGGGTTCTTCTACGCATTAGAGATGATTTCAATGATTTTGATAGAAAGGCATTGCTACAACTACTCAACAATCTAAAACTAAAACCAGATTCTCATACTCTTTCAACGTCAATGTAGTGTGCCACTGTAAAAAAAAAAAAAACATCATGTTAGTGTGCCATTTGACTCTATCCACTTTCTGAAACTACATTTCTCCATCATCTTTCTTTTCCTGTTTTTAAATTCTAACATTATAACTTTTTTCTTTTCCTTTTAATTCTAACAATATTCCCCAGTCAGAGAAAATTGAGTATAATCAGAAAAAAAAAACCAACTGACATGGTAGATTTATTAGATTCGTTGGAATTTTGTTACATTGTTTTTCTTGATATTTCAGACTTTTATTTTTTAATGGTTCGCTATCATTTTCACAAATTTATTTGATATTTAAATGTTATTTGTGAACTCTTGCAGTATTTAATTTATTGGGAGAGTTTTTCTTTGCGACCCGGATTTTGGAAAGGAAGGGAGATGAAGATTTATTCTTTCTAATTTATATGTGGATCTATATTTGAGATTTTAAAAAAAATGAAAGAATAAAATGACAAATAATCATATAACCTTTCAATCACCATTCATTCAATTTATATAAAGCATTTCATAATTTTATTAATTTAGAAATGAAAAATAACTTTTAGAGAATCTGAGTATTGTCCTTTGATATAGGGTTCTTGGTAAAGAAACTATTAGAACTTTTTCGGATATTTTTTATCAAGATATTATATCACTTTGCACATTTGATGCAAAAAATGGGTTTGCATTTAAAGCAAAATAATATTTGGTTTATCAATCAAGGGAAGATGAATTGGAACCACAATCCTTCAACTTCTGATGTCTTGAAGAGAAAGCGCAAGTTCAAATCATATTGAAAACAAGAAATACAGGTGATAATAATGTTGATTTGTTCTGTAAATGGAGGAAAACTTGAGAACTAATCCCCGGATAGATTAGTTTTCTCTATGGTCAATCATAATGTGCATGGCAGCACTACCTTCGAGATAACTAAAGGCATAAATATACTTTTGATTTCTAAAATTAAGTTTTTTTAAAAAAAAAAGTGGTCTCTCCCTATTTTTCTTATGTTTAATCCCACATTTAATAAAATAGCATATTTCAAATTTCTCATAAAGTATTTAATATTTTCATGGACTAAAAGTACACATTTTTTTATATTTTTAAAATTTAAAACGATAAAAAAATTTGAAGAGGGAATAATATTAAAAAAGTGTCATATTTTAAGTGATAAAATGCATTTAAATCTACTACAAAATTAGGGAGTTCAATTTGAAATTTATAGCAAAGCCAAATTGGGTAACTTGGACGTATTATTTCTTCACATTTTAATGTTTATGATCACTAGGGATTGGGGTATGCGGGAATAATCTAGGCATTTTTCCTGTAACCATACAAAGTTTATTTTCCTTTTTGTTATTATTCTTCTGTTGGGTATTTTTTATTTATTTATAGAGTTTTGATATATTTTCTTAACATATTTTTCATATAATATGATAGATAAATATATTTTCTAATAAAAATGGTTAAATTGCACGAGAAAATATGAAAAATAAATCAAATAAATTTTTTAGAGAGAAGAAAAAATAATATGATGGATAAATATATTTCCTAAAAATAGTTAATTTGTAGGGAAAGAGTAGAAATAATTCAAACAGACTTTGAAGAAAGAAGAAAAAAATATGATTGATAAATATTGATTCTAAAAATGGTTAAATTGCACGGGAAAAGAGGAGATGGATAATTGTATTTTCTAAAAATGATTAACTTGCATGGGAAAAGAAGGAAAATAAATAAAATAGATTTCGAAGAGAAAAGAAAAGAAAATAAATAATATGACAGATAAATATATTTTCTAAAATGTTAACTTGCACGGGAAACAAGTAGAAATAAATCAAATAGATTTTGAAGAAAGAAGAAAAATATATTATGATAGATAAATATTGATTCTAAAAATGGTTAAGTTGCACGAGAAAAGATGAGAAATAAATCGAATAGATTTTCAAACTAATAAGAAGAAAAATAATACGATGGGTAAATATATTTTCTAAAAATATTTATCTTTCATGAAAAAAGAGGGAAAATAAATAACATATATTTTCAAGAATTGTATACAGTTAGCAAAAACATTATAGTTAAACTTATGACAAGATTTATCTTTTATATTTTACATAACAATATTTTCAAATATTTATGCATAATTAATCTTATAAATCAACAATTTTTTTACATAATTCCCAACAAAAAAATTTAAACAAAAAACATGAAATCAACAATTACATTTTTTTTTTATGAAACCATAAGAAATTAACATATTCCCCGTGCATGTCATGGGTCCATACACTAGTATATATATATATATATATATACATTTTAATCATAATCAAAAGATATAATGTTTAAGATCTAATTCAGATATTAATCATAATCATAACCAAAATAAAATTTCAAAGTCAATTTATTTGATGTTTATGCAATATCATTTGTAATGATGAATGTACACTAGATAACATGACAGAAAATACAAAATTAAGCACCTAAGCTAAGGTGTAGCATTATTTAAAAATATTAATTGCTAACTTAATTTGCATTAACATGCTATTTTGCAGTGTCTCAATGAAGTCTAATCCACTATAATATGATTGAAAACTAATAAAATGAAAATATATTTAAACAATGCAAGATAATCTCTTACACCATTGATAGCTATTAGATTTTGGGCCTAACTCAATCCCAAAAGCTAGCTCATAGGATGAGGATTGCCCCATTACTTATAAGCTCTTATTAGATACTATCTCTAGTCAATGTGGAACTTGGGTTTTTCCCAATACACCCCCTCACGCCCAGCACTATTGGGCTTGGTGCGTGGATAACATGGTGGGTGGCCCAACAATGGATCAAGGATAGCTCTGATACCATATTAGATTTTGGGCCTAACTCAATCCCAAAAGCTAGCTCATAGGATGAGGATTGCCCCATTACTTATAAGCTCTTATTAGATACTATCTCTAGTCAATGTGGAACTTGGGTTTTTCCCAATAATAGCAAATAGTTACTTCATTATATTTATATTCAGAAGTATTGAGCATGTTACTTCAGTTGCAGAGAGTAATTTCATTTTTCATGACACACATATGAATAAACCAAAAGAAATAATTTTTCCTTCGATGATTAAGTTGAATTAGAAATATAAACACATTCAATCACCAAGTTACACCACCAAAGAACGCTTGGATGAGATGATACATGTCTCTTCCAGCTTAATCAGGGGTCTCGAGTTCGAATCCTGGCCCTGAGAATACAGTAACATTAAAACTCTTGAGGGAGAACTTAATTTATCGTCCTTGTGATCTTAACCGGCTCGGGGGACTAGTCTCCGCAATTATGCGCGGAGGATACCCTAGGAAACAAAAAAAAAAAAAATCACCAAGTTACATCGTGTGTTATTTATACAATAATATGTCTTTACTCACCATTTGATATAAAGTTTAGCAGTTATTTTTATTATTTATTTAATATATTATTTGTTGAAATATTAAATATATTTGATGCTTATTTTAAAATAATAAAGTTATTTTATCGGTGAGAGCATGAGACTTTGGAAAAGTATATATATATATATATATATATATATATATATATATGGCAAAATGGTATGCAAAAGTACACTATAATTTTATTGATAAAATGAAGAAAACTTTTTGCAAGAAAGCTATAAATCTATCTAAACTAATATAAAGGCTGGGTTGGAAAAGTTACTGTACATTACACATGGCAAAATTTTCCTGTAACGTGCGACACCCCTTCTTGGGTTATCACATAGTTACCCAAATGCGGAAAATAAAATTATAATTTCGCTGGTTACTTTCGGAAAATATTAATTTCTCAACGCTTATCCTTTCAAAATATGGTGATAAATTTTTTCTTTCTGCGAAATACTTCAGAAAAAGATACATATACATCACAATAGTAGAATTACTTTATACTTACATACAACATACAAACCGAATTTATTCGTAAACCAAAACATTGCAACATATAAGCTTTTCTGAAATTGTTTTTCATACACCTTACAAGGTGTTTCAAACCATTTATAACAACTTTCCCAAAATACCCAACCCAAAGAAAATCCTAAGCTGGCCGTCTTACAAGACATCTACTGGAAAGACCCCGTGGTCATTCCCACACTCTAACATCTCTTCAACCATCAGGACCAAAGTTCCCGAGTGAAGCTAAGGACTTTTCTGCACCATCTACTTTCGTGTACCAAGACACAAAAGCCAAACCAGAAAACCTGATATATTTGTAAGGGTGAGACGCCAATATATGGATTTAACACAATAACTACATGTGAGACATAACACAAAAACACATACACATATACATTTTCATAGAAAAAACAGAAGTGTTCATAACAAGACAGTGGTTAATCAATGGGTTTCACACACCAAACATCATCGTTTGAAAACTTATACATGAACACTTCCAATACATCGTCTAACTTCACTCTTAATCTCATGAGATATCTCAACCGTGGTGAGTTGATCAGGCTCGATTGCCACACAAGGCAAAAAGGCGCGCAGCCATTGACACGCAGCCAAAACCCATTGCACACTGTCCAAACCCAAGGCACAGTGATAAAAACGTAAATGGGGTTTCATTGTCCAACCCTGGCACAATGAAGAAAATCGTAGCATGAGATACCTACCGCCGCAAGGTACTCACACATTACCCGGGGCACGTCTGCCAAATGCATGCAACAAAACCACTTTGTTCTTGACACTTTTCTTTGTGTACAATCTCTCTTTGCCGAAGCTCAAAATGGCTTACGACTAACCATAGTTTTAAACATCTTTAAAGCTTTATTAATAACACAGGACCTCAAAATCCGAGTGCTCAATCACGACACCCCTAGACCGATGCACCAGCCATAGGTTCGTGGTAATAGAAAACATCTTAAATGTTTTAACACAGTAGATACCAAGTCTATAGAAGACACCAAGTCTACAGGACCTCAAAGTCCAAAGGACACCAAGTCCATAACACAACACGAACCTTAGTACCCCGACGTCTCGGTTACTAAGTTCAAAACCACTTTTAACACAGTTGAGTTCAACTTGTTTTCGGAAAATCATTTCAAATGAGAAATAAATCGTAAGTTAAACATTTAACTTTTTTATAAAATATGGTCACTTGAGGCTCAAAGTTGTTTAAACTACGTACTGCCGCTTTAGGATTTCTTGCCGTCGGTATTTTTCCAAGTTACCGTCAAATTAGCCATTTAAACCAAATTTTAGCTTTTTCCACTTAAACATTTTTCTAAAATCATTATTAAGTTATTTTCAAAAATTAATTTCATAAAATAACTTTTTACAATATTCCGGAATTTCTTACGTAAAAATCAGCAGTACAAAAATATTTTCACGGTTACGTCCTCACTGTGACTCATAAATCACTCTTATAGCGATAAATCATTAAAATAATGATATTTTCCAAAAATCTTTATTTTTCCCAAATAAATATTTTTCATTAATATTATATTCCAATATTTTACCGTTAAAACATTGAATATAATTTATGAAGCTTTTCAAAGCTTTTATCTGATTAATTGACTGGGCACTGACCACTGTCAAGCTTCTCAAACAACACCCACACATTATCACAATAATATTTCCAGACAAATCATGCATCACAGCATTATAATAAATAACTGCAGATAACCAATTATAAGCAGATAAACAACACGGATAAAAATAACACAACTTGAACACTTAAACAACCACCAACAAATAAATAATTACAGACCACACATTAGTCACACATAGCTATTGGGAAAAATCCCTCAGGTAAGCTCCCCTTACCTCTCGAAGATTTCTCAGCGGATTAACACGTAACTTGTCGGAAGTCCGGGTTCACGTACACAACGAACTTGCTAAACCTTCATCAACCACAATCAACTACTCACTAATCAAACAATTAAAATCTCCTAATTCTCTATAATAGGTCACGGCCTCCCTTAGGTTTAGTGGCTAAAAATTTCTAGAATTGCCTAAGTCATGGATTAATGATCCTAATTACTTAAGACAATTGATTAATGACTAATCAACAAAGTTTGGATCAAAAATTCTCCAACCCTCCAAAACCCTAGATTCGGCCTTGAGGAGTTCATGGAGTTAGAGATTTTTGTTTGCTAAACCAACATGGATTTACCATGAGTACATACTAGAAAGATAGTATATAAGATTATGTGTACATGAAATGAAAAAACTTCCTCCAAGACCAATACATATGGTTCGGCCTTAAGACAAAAACATGGCAAGAGATTTTGGTTTGATAACATATCTTGGATTCAACATGAATTCATGCTAGAAGAATAGAATACATGATCATTTCTATCATTTGAACAAAAACTCCTCCACCCATTTTCCCCTTAGGTTCGGCCTTGACTAGAAATTAGGCGAGGAAATTTTGGTTTTCAACAATCTCTTAGATCATGATATTGGAGATAAGAATTAGAACATAGAAAGTGGTTTCACATTTTTAGGATTTTTCTATGACTTACTATGATTTTTCAAAGTTATGAACAACTAAAATGAACATAATGAAATAAGCTTTAAAACAAGAAATGAATTGAAGAAACAATAGCTTATAGATGATGAGGAACATGAATCACCTCTTGGAAATGAAGAAATGAGCAAGAATCACCAACTTGATTCACAAATGGAGCTTTCTTGTGTTAGAGAGAAATGGAGAAGATGAAGGAAAGTGCAAGAATGATCTAGAGTCTTCAAATGACCTCTAGAATTTAAGAGCAAACCACCAAGTTCATGGGCCTTTCGAAATTTTGGGCCTAGAAAGCCCAAGCCCAATTAATTTTGCACTTGAAAATCATTTAAGGCATAATGAAGACATAGGAAATTTAAGACTAGAATTCCTTCATGGAAATGAATCCTTGGACATGAAATTGAGACTTTTGGGTGCAGCCCATAATGGGTTTGAATGGCAAGGATTTGGCCCACTTCACTTAGTGTATCATGGAAATTAGTTTAGGGACCAAAATGCAATTAATAGAAAGTTTAAGGATAAAAATGCAATTATTAAAAATTGCTAACATAATCCTAAGCCACATTAAACCTCTCACATGGATGACCTATTCCTAAGAGAATATAGGGTTTGTCTACTTATCGAGTCTCAAAACTCCCGTAATCGGCTCCGTCGTTTACCCGATTGAACATAACGTCCGTAAAACGTATATTATTTCACGTTTTGTGAAATAATTCTAAAAATGCACAATCGTAGGAAATAAAATAAAAACCTTAAGTGTTTCATTCACGAATTAAAATTAGGGTTTCTGATCAATAAAAACTTACTGTCAGTGAAAATGCAGAAAACGCAGACTGGTTTCTGTCTGAATTTTCATTCCAAAACTTCCCCGTAACCTTATAAAAATAAGTATGACCAGGAAATGACCTTAGTGTATCCAAAGTCATTTTCTAAATCTCGGATAAGAATATAAACATTTATATAATTATTACCGATATTAGAAAGTCGAAAATCGGGGTGTTACATTACTACCCCTCTTAAAAAAAATTCGTCCTCGAAATTTCGTGACTCGAAAAAAAAAACAGGATTTCCTATTCCCAACATTTTACTCACAAGAAAAGACACAGAATAAGTTTATCCCACTGAAAAGAACACAAGAATATCTCATGGATAAAGATCCTTTGATAGGTTCAGGGAAGTAAAAATGTATGATCGGTACACGTTTACAAACATGAATCTAAAAAAATTTCTTCTTTCACAAGAGTCTTCTTGCTAACAATTAAAAAGAACAACAGTTCGACAAAAATTCAGACTGAATCACTTTCTACCAAAAGTAAAAGTGACTAGAGCAAGTCTCATTGAGAAACTTCTTTTGTCAAGAAAAGGTCTATCCCGAACAACAATAGGACAATTCACACCTTTAAGAAAAGAAAAGATCTGACCCACCATCTAAAATGGTCACAACGATCAAAAAGAAAAGGGAACTGGAATAAATTTCTTCAAGAAACCTTTATTCCCCAAAAGTCATAAATGACATACATCCACCGAAAAGACTAATAACATAGGAGACCCTAGAGAGTCAAAGTAAGGGTTTTCAAAATACGATTATACTTAGAATTTCATTACAAACTTATAATTATAGGTTATTAAAGTACATGCTTCATAGATAGGATTCTTATACTTAACAACGTCTTCTATAAGACTTTCCAGCTGTGAAGTTTTCAACACTACTTCTGATGTAAAGGATTATCAGATGGTGAAGCTCCAGCGCCACACACGGTGTAGACTCTTCCCTTTGTCGCGGATCTACCAGTCCCTGAGGTGTTATTGACAATTGGTCCACGATTAGGCGCATTGCAATCCTTCGCCAAATGTCCCACTTGATCACAGTTGAAACACTTAGCCCTCCTCACAGGGCAAGTATCCCTCATATGTCTTGTATCTCCACAGTGAAAACATCTTCTAACTGGGCCTTGACTTTGATTCTGTTGGCCTCCACTTCCCGTTGCAGCAAAATTAGGACGATATTGTTGTTGATTCTGATTATTTCCCGGTGGACGGGAATAAGGTGTTCTCTGCACTTGCTTTTCTCCCTGATTCTGAAATTGATCCTTGGATCCAAATGGTCCTCCAACATTCCCCTTATCATCTCTTCCTTTCCTCATCTGCTCTATCTTCCTACTCATCTCGACTAGAGCTTGAAAATTACGGAGTTGCAGAGGTAAAACAGACTCCTTAATCTCAAATCGCAGTCCTGCCTCAAATCTTTCACTTCCAGCTTTCATTTGGTTGGGCTTGAAAGAAACGGAAGTATTTGGCAAGCGATTCAACCTTAGCCGCATACTCCCCCACAGTCAAATCTCTCTGATACAGTCGCAAAAATTCTTGTTCTTTCTCAATCCGAACACTCTCCGGAAAATACTTGTTCAAGAATGCGGTTTTAAACACATCCCAAGTAATTCCTTGATGATCAGCTTCCAGCAGCTGTCGAGCACCTCTACACCAATACTCCGCATCTCCTATCTGTAGGAAAACAGCATAGGCAACCCTAACTTCAGCCGGAGTAGCCACCAACTCAAAGATTTTCTCCAGTTCTTGAATCCATAAATCGGCTTTCTCATGATCAGAATCCACACCAAACTGTGAAGGATTCTGGCTTCGAAACGCAATCAGCGCCTTGCCTTCTGCAGCTTGCAAATTCTGGGCATTCATAGATGCAGTTTGATTTGCAATCGCAGCTGCCACATGTTCCATCGCCTGAGCCGTATAATCTACTCCATCATCATAATTGTCATTCATGTTGCCACGGCCGCCAATGGGACCACCTCGACGACCCCTTCCACGACCGCGTCCACGTCCTCGTCCTCGTCCACGTCCACGTCCACCTTCTGGTGCTGGTTCCATAACTGACCTATAAAACAAAATCAGTTAGACCGCAACCATAAAATGAAACGCGAACTTACGTGTCTAAAACACATTACTTCTAAAAAGTAATTCAATCAACTTATCATCTACAATGCATAGGTTCCCTCAAGACCTCAATTCATTGTGTGTCAACACATTGTTTCGATAAGGAAACAATTCAGACAAACTCCAACCAGAGATCACACAACAAAAACATAACAGACCTATTTCCCACCATTCCCGAAAGACTCGACCAGCTCTGATACCACAAATGCGACACCCCTTCTTGGGTTATCACATAGTTACCCAAATGCGGAAAGTAAAATTATAATTTCGCTGGTTACTTTCGGAAAATATTAATTTCTCAATGCTTATCCTTTCAAAATATGGTGATAAATTTTTTCTTTCTGCGAAATACTTCAGAAAAAGATACATATACATCACAATAGTAGAATTACTTTATACTTACATACAACATACAAACCGAATTTATTCGTAAACCAAAACATTGCAACATATAAGTTTTTCTGAAATTGTTTTTCATACACCTTACAAGGTGTTTCAAACCATTTATAACAACTTTCCCAAAATACCCAACCCAAAGAAAATCCTAAGCTGGTCGTCTTACAAGACATCTACTGGAAAGACCTCGTGGTCATTCCCACACTCTAACATCTCTTCAACCATCAGGACCAAAGTTCCCGAGTGAAGCTAAGGACTTTTCTGCACCATCTACTTTCGTGTACCAAGACACAAAAGCCAAACCAGAAAACCTGATATATTTGTAAGGGTGAGACGCCAATATATGGATTTAACACAATAACTACATGTGAGACATAACACAAAAACACATACACATATACATTTTCATAAAAAAAACAGAAGTGTTCATAACAAGACAGTAGTTAATCAATGGGTTTCACACCCCAAACATCATCGTTTGAAAACTTATGCATGAACACTTCCAATACATCGTCTGACTTCACACTTAATCTCATGAGATATCTCAACCGTGGTGAGTTGATCAGGCTCGATTGCCACACAAGGCAAAAAGGTGCGCAGCCATTGGCACGCAGCCAAAACCCATTGCACACTGTCCAAACCCAAGGCACAGTGATAAAAACGTAAATGGGGTTTCATTGTCCAACCCTGGCACAATGAAGAAAATCGTAGCATGAGATACCTGACGCCGCAAGGTACTCACACATAACCCGGGGCACGTCTACCAAATGCATGCAACAAAACCACTTTGTTCTTGACACTTTTCTTTGTGTACAATCTCTCTTTGCCGAAGCTCAAAATGGCTTACGACTAACCATAGTTTTAAACATCTTTAAAACTTTATTAATAACACAGGATCTCAAAGTCCGAGTGCTCAATCACGACACCCCTAGACCGATACACCAGCCATAGGTTCGTGGTAATAGAAAACATCTTAAATGTTTTAACACAGTAGACACCAAGTCTATAGTAGACACCAAGTATACAGGACCTCACAGTCCAAAGGACACCAAGTCCATAGCACAACACGAACCTTAGTACCCCGACGTCTCGGTTACTAAGTTCAAAACCACTTTTAACACAGTTGAGTTCAACTTGTTTTTGAAAAATCATTTCAAATAGGAAATAAATCGTAAGTTAAACATTTAACTTTTTATGAAATATGGTCCCTTGAGGCTCAAAGTTGTTTAAACTACGTACTGCCGCTTTAGGATTTCTTGCCGTCGGTATTTTTCCAAGTTACCGTCAAATTAGCCATTTAAGCCAAATTTCAGCTTTTTCCACTTAAACATTTTTCTAAAATCATTATTAAGTTATTTTCGAAAATTAATTTCATAAATTAACTTTTTACAATATTCCAGAATTTCTTACGTAAAAATCAGCAGTACAAAAATATTTTCACGGTTACGTCCTCACTGTGACTCATAAATCACTCTTATAGCGATAAATCATTAAAATAATGATATTTTCCAAAACTCTTTATTTTTCCCAAATAAATATTTTCCATTAATATTATATTCCAATATTTTACCGTTAAAACATTGAATATAATTTACGAAGCTTTTCAAAGCTTTTATCTGATTAATTGATTGGGCACTGACCACTGTCAAGCTTCTCAAACAACACCCACACATTATCACAATAATATTTCCAGACAAATCATGCATCACAGCATTATAATAAATAACTGCAGATAACCAATTATAAGCAGATAAATAACACGGATAAAAATAACACAACTTGAACACTTAAACAACCACCAACAAATAAATAATTACAGACCACACATTAGTCACACATAGCTATTGGGAAAAATCCCTCAGGTAAGCTCCCCTTACCTCTCGAAGATTTCTCAGCGGATTAACACGTAACTTGTCGGAAGTCCGGGTTCACGTACACAACGAACTTGCTAAACCTTCATCAACCACAATCAACTAATCACTAATCAAACAATTAAAATCTCCTAATTCTCTATAATAGGTCACGGCCTCCCTTAGGTTTAGTGGCTAAAAATTTCTAGAATTGCCTAAGTCATGGATTAATAATCCTAATTACTTAAGACAATTGATTAATGACTAATCAACAAAGTTTGGATCAAAAATTCTCCAACCCTCCAAAACCCTAGATTCGGCCTTGAGGAGTTCATGGAGTTAGAGATTTTTGTTTGCTAAACCAACATGGATTTACCATGAGTACATACTAGAAAGATAGTATATAAGATTA
The DNA here is from genome assembly GCA_035048595.1 of Echinosophora koreensis. Classification (NCBI taxonomy): domain Eukaryota; kingdom Viridiplantae; phylum Streptophyta; class Magnoliopsida; order Fabales; family Fabaceae; genus Echinosophora; species Echinosophora koreensis. The sequence goes on from JAPCYP010000265.1 coordinate 16,439, forward strand.
TGTGTACATGAAATGAAAAAACTTCCTCCAAGACCAATACATATGGTTCGGCCTTAAGACAAAAATATGGCAAGAGATTTTGGTTTGATAACATATCTTGGATTCAACATGAATTCATGCTAGAAGAATAGAATACATGACCATTTCTATCATTTGAACAAAAACTCCTCCACCCATTTTTCCCTTAGGTTCGGCCTTGACTAGAAATTAGGGGAGAAAATTTTGGTTTTCAACAATATCTTAGATCATGATATTAGATATAAGAATTAGAACATAGAAAGTGGTTTCACATTTTTAGGATTTTTCTATGATTTACTGTGATTTTTCAAAGTTATGAACAACTAAGATGAACATAATGAAATAAGCTTTAAAACAAGAAATGAATTGAAGAAACAATAGCTTATAGATGATGAGGAATATGAATCACCTCTTGGAAATGAAGAAATGAGCAAGAATCACCAACTTGCTTCACAAATGGAGCTTTCTTGTGTTAGAGAGAAATGGAGAAGATGAAGGAAAGTGCAAGAATGATCTAGAGTCTTCAAATGACCTCTAGAATTTAAGAGCAAGCCACCAAGTTCATGGGCCTTTCGAAATTTTGGGCCTAGAAAGCCCAAGCGCAATTAATTTTGCACTTGCAAATCATTTAAGGCATAATGAAGACATAGGAAATTTAAGACTAGAATTCCTTCATGGAAATGAATCCTTGGACATGAAATTGAGACTTTTGGGTGCAGCCCATAATGGGTTTGAATGGCAAGGATTTGGCCCACTTCACTTAGTGTATCATGGAAATTAGTTTAGGGACCAAAATGCAATTAATAGAAAGTTTAAGGATAAAAATGCAATTATTAAAAATTGCTAACATAATCCTAAGTCACATTAAACCTCTGTCACGACCCAAAACCTAAGCCGTGACCGGCGCACAGGCTTACAATCCTAGCCTGGCAAGCCTATTAATTTAGAACATATTTGACAGAGATCTAGAAAATTTTACAAAAATTTTGACAGAGTCTCCTCTGTAATTCCAACATCCCAAAACAAAAACACCTGCTGAAATATTCATATTTTCATTTCAGAAGTTCAGTCATACAAAATACATCAAGTTTGGTATCTCAGACCATTAATACATCTCAAAAGAATGTATTACTAGTTCCCTATAGCTGCAAAGTGTAAATAGTGTCAAAATACATCAAGGGTCTCCAACAAAAAGAAAGGTGGCCTACCAAAAAAAATGACACTGTCTGGATGTTCTGAAGCTGTCAACAGCCTCTACTTAGCTACTTGGGAATCTGTATGGAAAAATAAGAAGGGTGAGTCACACAGACTCAGTGAGGGCATAACAACCACCATGAACTAGAAGGGAAACATACTAACCATGAATAATTATTCTTTCAAACTTAGTAGCGTACTAGGATATGCATAATAAAATCAAGTTACTTCAATGAAGCATTTATATAAAAATATCAAACTTACGAATTTAGCATGTTCCGAATAATAACATTTCTTAACACCCAAAACTAGTTGAAGAGTTAACAATATATTTGAATAAGTAAGGTAACAAAACACAAGTTCAAATAAATTTTTCTAAATCACAGTGGGGTCACACATGAGAGAACCAAAAATCTGAGGCGGCTCCATCTCGCTGATAGCCCTCTCCTCCTAAGGGTGGCCTCTCCCCTAGGGGCGGCTCCATCTAACGGATAGCCCTCTCCTCATTCAAGTCACATCAATCATATCTCGTCGGGGGCGGCTCCATCTCGTTGATAGCCCTTTCCGTGCACTGGCGGCTCCATCTAACAGATAGCCCTCTCCTCCTGGAATATATATAACTAGGTGCACCTAGACCGTTACCCCCGCTAACGGTTACAGGATTCTAACATGGGTTCCCCAAAACACAACATTCGAATCATTTTTAGTTTATAACAATCTCTTCAAGAATAAATTCTCAGTCTCATATTTCAAGTTCAACTTGTCAAATAATTGCTCTATACAACTCTCAGGTGTAGTCAAAATCAGTTAACAAAAAAAAATCCACAACCTGAAAATATTTAGGAATAGTTAAAATGTACACCAAAGGTATGTTTCCCCAAATATAACTGTAAAAATAATTCTAACATTTCAAAATAAATAAAAACAACAATCTTAAAGTATTTAAAATATGCCACAATGATTATCATCCACTCACAAGTATGGAGAGACCACAAATCTACTCTCAGCAACTCCAAGGGAAGCAGACAGATGCTAACAGACAAGTCTCAGAGAGCCTAAATGCACAACTTCATGGGGTGAGTACCTTAGTTTCTCCAGAGAGCTCCACCCCTAACCCAAAAAAATCACCACAAGTTAGTTCCCAAAAATCAAAGAGGTAGAGCTTAAAGTTTTATATAATAAACTTACAACGTTGCTTGAGATTGGAAGGAAAATGAAGCAAAAGGAAGAAGAAAATGGATCAAGAAGGAATAAGAGAAGATAGAGGGAGATTGAGCATTAGGGGCGATGGGGTTTCACAGGGAATAAGAAAATGAAGGGGAGGGGGGTCGTGAAGCTTCTAGCAGACCCCCTCCTTGATTTATTTAAATTTTTTTTAAAAAACATTAGTTAAACGGTGCGTTTCAACCTCTCACATGGATGACCTATTCCTAAGAGAATATAGGGTTTGTCCACTTATCAAGTCTCAAAACTGCCGTAATCGGCTCCGTCGTTTACCCGATTGAACATAACGTCCGAAAAACGTATATTATTTCACGTTTTGTGAAATAATTCTAAAAATGCACAATCGTAGGAAATAAAATAAAAACCTTAAGTGTTTCGTTCACGAATTAAAATTAGGATTTCTGATCAATAAAAACTTACTGTCAGTGAAAATGCAGAAACGCAGACCGGTTTCCGTCTGAATTTTCATTCCAAAACTTCCCCGTAACCTTATAAAAATAAGTATGACAAGGAAATGACCTTAGTTTATCCAAAGTCATTTTCTAAATCTCGGATAAGAATATAATCATTTATATAATTATTACCGATATTAGAAAGTCGAAAATCGGGGTGTTACATAACGTGGGTCCCATTTTTGCATGGGGCCTTCTTTATCTAATAATCAAACCATTTTTAAAATATTGTGGGGCATTTTTTTAATGGTCCATTTTTAAAAGATAGTAAAGTTACTATACATTACTTTGTACTTTGTAGACATTTTTTTTTTAAAACCTTGCGTGGCAATATTTTTTTAATATAATGGCAAAAAATTTCAGTTCCATTTTTTTAAAAAGTTTTTCAGTTGCAATTTCCTTATTATATTTGTTGGTTTTTGGTGGATTTATCTTCTTTTTGGATGGAATGAACTGATCCATTTTTACTAGGGTTGACAAACAACCTCTGAAATAAAATTGCTTTTATAATAAGAAAACTGTAAATTTTTTATTGATATTGTAGTTATTAATATTATATCATTAAAAAATATTGTATAAGATAATATTAAAAAAAATGTATAAGAGCCAAAAACATTAAGAGAAGCTACCAATATTGTAGTTATGAATATTATATGATTAAAAAGATAAAATTATAATCATATATTAATAAAGTTGAAAAACATTAATGAGGAGATTATTATTCAAAAAATTTAAAAGTCCCTTGACCATCTTAAAACTATTAAGATTATATATAAAAATTTAGTAAAAAAATTTAAATAACTTTAAATTAATTTTTATTCTATATTGACTATATTATTTGGCAAAATTGAATCTTATAAAACAAATATTTAAAATATTACACATAAAAGCAATTTAAAAAGATAAATAAATATTTAAACAACTTTTTAAAACACATAAACCTTTTGAGAGAAGCTTTCTTTATTTTTTTTAATATTTAAATTAAATAAATAATATAAAATATAAATTTAAAGATCTATATAATTATAATGTCTGATAGACTTACTTTGTTTTTTTGAATTGTACATTGACGTGAAACATGACATATTTTTGGGAAATTTTAGTTTTTATTTGTTTTATCTTTTTATTGGTTATTTTTTTATTTTCGTTGGTTTTACTTTTAAGAAATTGTAATTTGCTTATTTTCTCTGTTGTTTGCTGGTGTTTCATTGACATTAACTTGCTTATTTATATTGAAGTTAATGTTTTAAATGCGAAGATAATAATTTAAATATTTACAATCCACAATTCTACCTATTTGTAATAAAATTTCATATGAATTTTTTTATTATATATACCTTTATTTTGATTGGATCATATCAACATGAGTTAGTAGAAAAAAATATGTAACTAAAACATATTTTAGTCGTCTGAATTTGAGAAAGGCGCGTTTAAACACGTTGGGTTACAATTTATTGAAAAAAAGAGAACAAAATAACGATAGAGGATGGAAAGGACACAACTCTTTGCTGGGAGTAGGGGTGTAAATGAGCTGAGCTATTCGTGAACTACCCGGGTTCGGCTCGTTAAATGCTCGTTGAAGCTCGTTTGCTTAATTAAATAAACAAAACCCAAGCTTGAGAGTGGGCTCAATTATTTAAATGAGCCAAGCCCAAGCCTTATAGGCTCGACATTAAGGGCTCGCGAATAGCTCGTATATATATATATGATAAAAAAATTATATATAATAATATATTATATATACTACTGCATTTTCCATTTACTTCCTCTTTCTTAAAAAATTGTTGGTGGATGGACTTCCTTTTCATACAATTAAAAACTTTCAAAATTAATGGTTGGATCACAACCAAGCTGATTGTTATCCAAAATTATTAGAGAACTTTCTTTATTTTCATTATTCGAGAAGTTTCGTTATTTACATTATGGAAATATATAGAACTTTAACGAGAGTTTTTTTTTTTTTTGACTGCATGAGAGTGTTAAAGTTATTTTTGAAGTTTATTTTTTATTAAAATACTTAATGCATAATTTTCATATTATAGAACTATGCATGGTTTTTTGTTAAGGAAAATTTTCATAAATGTAAAAATAGTTAAGTTATAAATGAGCTACACAAGCCAAGCTCAAGTTTTACTTTTTCGTAACAAGCCCAAGCCCAAGCTTTTATTTAGGCTCGTTTAAATAAATGAGCCATGCTTGAGCTTCCCATTTTTTTCACAAGCCAAGCTCAAGCTTTAACTGCTCGGCTCGGCTCGACTCATTTACACCACTAGCTGGGAGAGCATTGAGTGAATTTTGGAAATTAAATGAATTATCCAAATACATTGGAAAAAACAAAATAAAGGGTATGAAAAGAACACAACTCTTTGGAATGAATATTGTTAATGTTCTCAAATGTGGTGCCAATAGTGGGAGTGCAACTTTATCAATAAACTGTAGAATAGAATTTGGAATGATGAAAACGCTATTAGTCAAAGTTTCTTTGTAAGTTTGTAGAGGACCAACTAATCTCCAATCATGGACGATAAATATGTTATTTAAAAATGGTTAATTTGAACAGGGAAAATCTGAGAAATAAATCAAATTGATTTTCATAGGGAAGGAAAATAATAATATGATAGATAAATAAATTTTCTAAAAAAGATTGACTTGCACATAACAAGGAGAGAAAGAAATCAAAATAGATTTTCAAGAAAGAAAAAAAAAAGTGATAGACATATAATTTTTTTTAAAAAAATAGTTAGCTTGAAAGGGAAAAGAGAAGAAACAATTCAATAGATTTTTCAAGGGGGGAAAGAATAATAATAATATGATAGATATAATAAAATGCACTTAATTGAGGTGACATTTGATATAAGATATATTTTCAGATTCTTGAAAAAGTGAGATGAGAATATATAATTTGTTTTCATATTTTGTATAAGAGATAACAAATATTCTCTGACTTTGACATAAAACTTGCCCTGGAACAAATTTTGTGCATCAAGCCTCTAAGTTTTATTTGCATGCTTAACAACGAGGAAAAAAAAATCCCCTAATAGAGATTCTCGAGGATGTAGTTTACATGACAATATAAACATACCTAAAAGTAAATGCAATATAAATTTCAAACTTTTTAACCAACATTTAAATCTTAAAATACTATTTCTATTAATGTAAATACAATCGCTGGAAAACCAACATTTTTTTCTCAAAGAAGTCAAAGTGTGAAACAAGTGAAAAAAAAAGGGGTTTGATAAGGTGGACTTTATTTGGGATAAAACAAAGGAAAAGAGTTTAGTAGATATAGAGACACAATTCAAGTTATTAATGATTGCATATTCTTATTTGAAACATTTTACACGGGGTTAAAAATATTATATTAAAATATACTTATATGTATATCTAGATGTATATAATTATGTATTATGTATAGTCTGTAATATTTTATATTGAAGTTGAAGTTTTAAATAGTTAGATAATAATTTAAATATTACAATCTATGGGGTTAGATTTCTAAATGAGTAGATATTAGTTTACATAATTATATGGCATCAGAGTAAAATTTAAAATTAAAATATGAAAACAATTAAATACAGCTTATTGTAAAAATAGTTAATTGATCATCTTTTCAAAATATGTGTTATATTAGTTATTATTATCAATCAACATTTTTTTTGGTACTTTGCACTCTTTTTATTTTTTTTATAAGTTAGAATTGTTTTAGATACTTTAATCAAACAGAAAAACTATTATAAAAACATATTTTAGTTGTGTGAATTTGAGAAAGATGTTTAAATACGTTGGGTTCCAATGTATTTATAAAAAGCAACAAAATAAAGATAGAGAATAAGATGGTCACAACTCTTGCTTAGGAGAACATTAAGTGAATTTGGAAAATTAAGTGAATTGTCCCAATACATTGGAAGAAGTAGGAAAAAACTAAAGTGAATGAAAAGAACACAACTCTTGGGAATGACTATTAATGTTATCAAACATGACACTCAAAGCTAGAGCCTAAAGGTCCTAATGGAAACAAAGTTACGTGAAAAGTTTTGAATTGAGGGAAGAGAAAAAGGATGTTAAATTTGGAAGAAGCTGAATGAAAGTCTTCCTTAATAGCATTATTACTATTACTAAAACATATTTTAGTTGTGTGAATTTGAGAAAGGTGTTTAAACATGCTAGGTTCCAATGCATTGAAAAAAGCAAAAATAAATAAATAATAATGATAGGGAATTGGAAGGACACAACTCTTCATTGGGAGAGCATTAAGTGAATTTGGAAATTTAAATAAATCGTCTAAATACATTGGAAGAAACAAAAAAAAAATGGCATGTAAAGAACACAACTCTTGGGAATGATTGTTAATGTTCTCAAATGTGACACTCAAATGTAGAACCCAAAGGCTCTAATGAAAATAAAGGTATGTGAAAATAATTAAAATTTGTGTTATGACATATATCTATCAATATATAAAGACAAAATCCATTTTGCTGCTGTAGATGGCCAGTAAATAGGGAGGTGGCAAGCTGTGGGAATTTTGGGGCTTTTCTTATTTAATTTGTAAAACACTTTTTGAATTAATTATGTGCATCTAATAGATGTACAATTTCTTCTTCATCTATCCATAATCTTCAATTTCCGAAAACCATTTTTTCCTAAATTCCTCTTTCTCTATTTTAATTTCCCTCTCCATTCTAATCGCATTTCCTGAAAATTCTGTCATTCTTAATTTGTATTTTCATGTTGATTATGAATTTATTTGCTCATCTTGAGTAAGTTTTCCCGTATCAAACTCTTATGATAGCTATAGGTACTTTAGTCGTCATTTTCCAAAACTAAAATATTTGATAATCATACTTAGTTTCCCTATTCCACTCCAAAATATTTGATAATCATACTTAGTTTCCCTATTCCACTCCATCATATTGATGGCAAGGAGGATATGTGGATTAGTTAGATGATTTAAGAGGATTAGTTTATCATTGATAATAATCAAAGAGACGCTTAATACATATTGTTACATTATGTATTGTGATATAATTTTAAAATAATAAAAAACAATCAATTTTGTACTCAAATTATAGACAATATTGTTTCAAGGCTTTTGTTGATTACTTCTGTTTATAAATGAAAAACCTTGGAGACGAATAGGTACTTGCAGTGTGGGTGGAAAGGAAAACTTGAAGCCAAAGTGTGAAACAAGTAAATAAAGAATTTGATACGTTGGACTTAATTTGGGATAAAGCAAAAAATAGGTTTGATAGATGTAGAGACACAATTCAAGTTATTAATGATAAAAATACTATCAATAATAATATTAATTGATGTCCCGTACATCGCACGGGTGCATAAAAGCTAGTTCATAATACAGGATGAGCCAAGTCTTATAAACAAACTTGGAGTCAAGCTATAAATTCATAATACAGGATGTGCACCATAATTTAATCCCTTGTGCAATCATTCTTTCTCTCTCACTTTAATCCCTTTTTTCACTGCAAATAATTTCCTACTGCTGCTTCCCCTAACTTAATTCATCTCTACCCGTGTAGGTATCGTGAGAAACAGCAAATGAGGAACTTTGGTCACCCATGTCGGCAATCACAATGAAGGTGACGGCAACGGCGGTGTCTGGGCGTAGGTAGTCACGGTTGTTGAACAGAGAGCTTTGGAAACGCATGCCGGAAAATATAAAGACCATGTTATGGGTGAATTGCCATTTGTTGTTATAGCTTATAATTTGGATTCTCATTCTCATTTACACATGGAATGTTATATTGTTATTGTGATTGTTGTCCAATGCTTTCATTTTGGATGTGTTTGTCTTGCTCTGTCTTGACTTGAGCATGAGTCTGTTGTATAGCTATGCCCACAAGGTGTTTGAGAAATGGCCAAAACAATTTTTTATCCTTTGTTATTTCTTTTCACCAGTTTATCCTCATTTTATTTACTTCATTTTTTTTAATGTTTAGAATTTATAGCATGGCAAACAATTGATAATCCATGGGCAACACTTCAAACTACATTCAGGTATGGTTGATTTATCTTTTGTAGTGTTTTTTCTATTTGGTTTTTGGTTGTTATGTTGAATTAGTATTGTTTGTAAACTTTCAGTGCAATGGTATTCTCTCCTCATTTGCAATTTATGTTGAGTGCCTAATCGTTTTTATTTTGAAATCTCTACATTCTTTATTGGAAGTCTTAAATCATTTTTTTCCTAGGATGGTTATCAGATTAATACTTTCAAGCTTTGAATTTACCCATTGATTCTTTATTGGAGAATGAGTATGGGTTTCATTCTTCTGCCAAGGCCAAGCAGGTTATAGTTGCTCTCTGTATACACCCTTACTTTTATTGCTAATCTGTTGTATTTGTCACTATTTAGCACCGTATCTGAATACTATTTTGTGTATATTTACCGATTTGAGTTATCTAAAAGTAAATATACATATGCTGAATTAACTAAAGTGAATAAACATGTCACGTGTTGGGCTTTAATTGCTATAAACCCAAGTCATAGTAACAAACTCATCTTTTGGACGTCATCTTATGCTTGGGTTTCCATATGTCTCATCAAGATTTTGCATAATGGGGACTAATGTGTTAAATCTTCTCCCTATTACTTTTTTTTTATATGCATAAAAGGCTATTCACCCACTTCGCTGATTGCAGAGAAATGGGATGTTATTTTTGAATGGTCAGATAATATACGATGCTTCCTTGAGTATGGTGCTGGAATGTGGGAAATGAGTTGTTGTGGTGAGGTTTACTATTTGTGCTCTCATGTAGGTTGATGTTGGGTGCAGAATGTGAGATTGGTTTGTATTTACTATTGGATAGGGAAGGCAGAGACAGGGATCCATTTCAAAGATATTTTCCTTCATACTGATAACCAAATAAGGAGAGCAAGGTGTCGTTCCCTTGTGTGGAGGACAATTCATAGCAATGTTGGTACGAACTGTTTAACACTTCCCCATTTGTGTTTGTGCGTGCACCAGGTGCATGCCCACAATTGATAAGCATTATCTTTGACTTTAAATATCAAAGCAAATTGTGTTTTCACTTCAATTTGCTTATAGTAGAATGGAATCTTAATTGAATGTTTCATCATAAATATCAAAGCAAATTGTGTTTTCACTTCAATTTGCTTATAGTAGAATGGAATCTTAATTGAATGTTTCATCATATGTTAGTTGAAGGAACAATATTGGATGAAGAATTGATCATCTTAATTATTTGACTGATGGCCTGTAATTTATTGGATACAGGGACGTTAAACTGAGATCATTGAAGAAAGGGTCGCTTGAACATTTGATAATGTTCAAGGAGAAGTAGAATCTTCTTCGTATAGTGTTGTTTCTTCCTTGTGAGTGGAATGGTGAACCAAAGGAGATTTCTTTATTTTTATATGGTAACTTCATTACTGAAAGTGATACTATGTATGATTATTGTTTTTCTTTTTCCTTAATCCACATTGAAGTACTACTGCACAACATGCCAAACCTTGCAGGATGGGGACACTTCCAAATTATGGATTCAATTTCGGGTATGATGAGCAAACTGAGAGAAGAAAAGAAGTAAAAAAAATAAAAAAAAATTAATACTTGCTTTGACCTTAAATTTATGTTAATGTGCTGGTATCTTTTCGAACAAGCTTTTTGTTAAATAATTAATTCTTATTTTGGTTGCCAGTTCTATGCTAAGCTTAGGAAAAGATTCATGCAAAGAAAGTGGAGGAGAGTAACCCGCAAGCAAAAACCAGGGTGAAAATATCATATTTCATATTATGGCTAAAATGTAACTTGCAGATGTTGCCTTCTAATCACATTGATCTTTCACTAATCTATATAGTCTTTGCTTGGCTATTGACATATATACAGTATTTTTTGCTATATTTTTTAAAAGCTGGCCCCAAGCACACAATGTACTACCGGTTTTAAATATCATTGGAATGGTTTGTGTTCCTTGAGCCTTCATCAATGCCTTCATCAATTCTATTAGTATAAATTGTGTTCTAAAATATTTTATTAGTTATTAATTATCCTTTAAATATTTTATTTTTTTAGTTATTGATTACTTTAAACGTTTATGGTAACATTTATTATACTCATGAAGTATAATAGAAATTTCTGTCAAACCACTTTCCATCTTAAAGCTTACATTTTCTCATTGTTTTTACTATGTATAACTCTTATCTACAGAATGTGACATCTTGAGAGATGGATTGCCTATAGAGGGACCATATTTCCGGAATATGACCCAACAAGAGATGGGGGATATAATACAAAATATATAGGTCTTATTACTTTTCATCGATGAGATGTTGGGTTTGTGCCCAACCAAGACTTTCTCTAAATGTTTTCCAATTTGATTTGATTAATTTTTATTTTCCTGGCGCCTTTAGGATGCATTGAGTATATTAATTGCTACTTTGGAAATTTTTAAGTTACAATTTACTCGAATAACTGTGTTTCAAATAAATTCTTGAAGTTTGCTTTTAATGTAATTTAAGAATTTACACAATTCCAGTTCAACTATACTATAGACTATTTATGTCACTTATTTCTAATGTCTGCCTTTTGTAGTCTTTTAAATTTTCTTTGAACTCGGTATTTTTTGGAATTACAAAATGATCCATGCAGTTATTTGTCTCGATCAATAATGCACCAAAAACTTTTGAACCTAATGCAAGTGCATTTGTATGCTCAAGATGGGTTGTAAGTTGATCTCCTACATTGGTTAAAAATTAACATAAAAGTCATTATGTGAAGATGCTAACAAGAAAATGTCATTCTTAGACTCTCATTGTGCGTTTGGTCACTATGGAGTTTATGTGCTTTACATGTCAGTTAAGATGGATTCAGAAAATACAATAACCAAATCAAGATGGTTCTACAGTAAGAAACCAAGCTCTTTAGGCTCAACTAATTCCATCTCACTCCCTAACATTTGAAGCACTGAGATCATGGTAGGCATGTCCTCTAGGTATTGTTGCACACACAAAAGACTAATATGAATGCAACGTAATACTTTTGAGACAACACACGACTCCTTTATGTTTGATTGGATAAACTCTATAACCTTATCCTCTTTCCAAAGTGCCAATGCCCGAGTCATAAAAGAAATGTTAATAATATTTCAATGGTAACAATTACCACAAAAAAAAAAAAAAATCTGAGTGCTTACATAACCGACAAGGTTAAGAGTCTGGTTTCCATGACAAAGGGCTCTATTTTTGTTCCCACATATAATCTCCAATAACAAAATGCCAAAGCTGAAAACGTCAGATTTTATTGAAAATAGCCCATCGACGGCATACTCTGGTGCCATGTAACCACTGCAAGAAACCATTACTGTAAAAATATTCACATGTTGCAGATAAGTAAAAAAATTGTATATGGCGCTGGATAATAAAACACTCACTATGTCCCAACTACTCTATTTGTGTTCCCTTCAGTTTGGTCTCCTCCGAAAGCTTTGGCCATTCCAAAATCGGATATTTTTGGGTTTAACTTATCATCAAGTAAAACATTACTCACTTTGAGGTCTCTATGAATAATACTGCATAAGTATGTGTTTTAACTATGGAAAAAAAATCTTGATATATCAAAGATATTGCACTCTACAATAATAATATAATAATATTTAATGTGTAGTGCATGCAACATACATACATACTATTGTTGTAGGGAGTCATAGGGTGGTCAAGGTGGTTTGGGTGGAGAAGTTAAGGAATTGAGTGATAAGGAGGTTAATGGTTCAAACCCTACCCACTAACAAAAATACTAACATTAGCATACTAACATTTGTCCATCAAAATATATATATTGTTGTGAAATGCCATTAGTGTAGCCTTGATTGTGAGTGTGCAAAACAAGTCGGATGATCTCCATTGTATCCTGAAGGGGATTCGCTTTTATACCTCTCGCATCCAATGAAGAACGAAACTGATATGGGCCAATCGAGCCTAAAGCATAATGTACACACACGCCTTGGAGACTTGCATTTTTCTTTGTTCTTTTTTCCTTTATTTCTGAACCAACATTTTTCCAACATCCATGACTAAGTTTAAAAGACCCATTGAGGAATAAGAATTAAAATATCCTTAGTTCTTTTTCTTATTTTTTATTCAATTTGGTCCCCTCACATGTCTCAAGCACATAGTATCACGAGGAGGACGTGCCAATTCAGCTTCCTAGATCATCACCTAACTATCATGTATGCTAAATTAATGACTTTACTAACAGAGGTGACAGAGAAGGTAAGATTTGGTTAACTTTGAAACGTGGGGACTAAAATTGATATTTTTAAAGATAGAAGTCCAAGTCGAATCTAAAAATTAAGATAAAAGACCAAAAGTATAATGTAAAGTAAGATATTGATTTAATTTATTCAATAATATATAATTCTTAATTAAATGGAATCTAGAACAATTTTGTTAATCATCCTCATTTATTTATACAATAGTCACATAACTTGATATAAAATAGTAAATGATGAGTATATTAACAGAGACGTTAGTTATCTTTGCTCCACAATATATTAACAACAGAAAATGATATTCTCATACTTTCTCCCTATACCCATTTTATACCTACTTTATAATAATTGATGAAAAGACTTTTGCTTTGAAAACAATAATAGATAGATGATCAATGAAATAGGTGTAAAAAGAGATAAAGGAAAAAAGAGTGTAAAAATATTATTTTTCTTAACAAAAATACTAGTCCAATAAGCTACATCAATATAATAGAACTTTCAAATTCAATTTTCCTAAATCATATTAACGCCCTGCTGGGTACAAATCACTGTTCTCTCTCCCTAGTGAGAGTCATTGTTCTCTCCCCCAGTGAGAGTCCTTGTGTGCACTTTCTCAACCCTAATATCGATGGAGGGGAGGATGGTAGGTATATTGTGGAGGAAGAGGAAGATGGTTTGGTTTTTGATGTTGAGCATGATCAGGAGGCTAGTGGATATCTTCAACCCTGTCTTGTGGGATGTTTCTCACGGACAGGCCGACCTTCCATTTATTGAGGCCTAAAGCAAACTCTAAGGTATGACCTTTTTAAAGCCAATAATCTATGGTGTAGAGGGTCTATAATGGTGGACCTTGGACGTTCAACAATCATCTCGTGGTTCTAGGGAAGATTGCATCTGGTGAAATATTGGGAAACATTCCTCTAAATCATGTCAATTTTTGGGTGGAGGTACATGATCTCCCAGTTGGTTTTATGTCTCCGACAATTGGCCAAAACCTGGGAAACTATATAGGGGAGTATGACACAAACAATGCTACAGGACTATGGAGACCTTACATGAGGATCAAGGTGAGAGTGGATGTGCGGCAACCACTGAAAAAAAAAGTGAAGAAACCAGGGGGAGAATGGCGTGTGATGAATTTCAAGTATGAAAACCTTGGAGTCTTTTGTTTACCTTGTGATTGCCTCGGCCACACTGAAAAATTCTGTGACATGCTGTTCTATCTGGATCATGATGATGGAACTAGAGAGTGGAGTGCTGATTTGAGGGCTGAGCAAAGGAGGCGCAGGCAGCAGCCGCTGGTTGAGAGAAGGCAAGAACAAGCAGCAAAAAAGGAGGGCAACAGTTGGCGAGAATCACGCCTCAAACGCAACTAGAGGTTTTAACATGGAAAGAAGTCATGCTGCATCAGACAAAATAATGGGCCTATCAATGATATTTTCAAATAATGCGCTGCCGCTGCTCAATAATGAAAGGGACGAAAAATCTGGGGATAAAAAAGGAGACGTAATGAGGTGAGCCCAAGCAACTAGGGGACTAACGCAAGTTCAAATGTACCAAGTGTAGTGGATGATCAGCATTTTTTTATTACCACAGGACCTGACGTTTCTCAATCAGGACTGTCGAGGTCTGGGTATTGTTGCGAGCAGTTCCTCCGCTTAATCGCCCCGTTCGGTGTCACTGGCTTGGACATACACCTTTTTTTTTTCTCCCTTTTTTTTTTTTGTTTCCTTTTATAATTTTCAGTTCAAGCAAATAAATCAAAGGATATTTATTGGTGGTGCATTGTGCTTTTTTACAGGGTGCACAAAGTCCCAGTGAACTGATAATCGATTCAATTCTTACATCAATTTATGTGATGATTTTCAGAGCTAAATCTTACGGTCACTCTCCCAGGCTCCATGTGTAAGGAAGGAAAGCCCTACGCCTCCAACAAGCTATTCAATGGTTAATTATACTTGTTTCAACAAAGGTGTTGTTCGAGTTTGACTCACAGTATGTAATGGATAACATAAAAGATATTCAAGAGGACTAAATTGAATATAGGGCTATTATTTCAAATTGTAGGAGGCATTTATCTTCTAATGTTCCCAACTCTTTGGTAGAGTTTGATAGGAGGGAAGTCCATATAGTTGCTCTCACTTTGTTAGGGGTGGCTGCATATATTAATATCCTCCAAAATTGTAATGAAGTTAACAGATATATTGCGGTTTTGATTTTTAATGGATTGGCTTAACTTTTCTTTGTTAAAAAAAAATAAAAAAATAAAAAAAACCATGACAACATTTGCAAGGACTGAACATGTATCTGTTATAAATATAAATAATCATATTATTGCACAACAAAATGGCTATTAGCATCCCGTGCTTTCATATAAGTTTTAAAATATCCGTGAATAAATTTGCTTTAATAGTGAATGTACTTACCATCCTACAATACGTTTAACTGACTCAGATTTTCATCGGCCATTCAATGAGGTAATGGTTAATTCATCATTTGCACTCGTCTCGTTCTGATCTGAACATAAATTTACTTCATCAAAAACCTTCCTTAGAAAGAAACCAGGCTCTTTAGGATCAGCTAATTTCATCTCGCTCCCTAACATTTGAAGCACTGAGGTCATGGTAGGCCTATCCTCTGGGTATTGTTGAACACACAAGAGACAAATATGGATGCAACGCAATACTTCTGAGAAAACACATGACTCCTTTATGTTTGAGTCGATCAACTCTAACGCCTTGCCCTCTTTCCAAAGTGTCCATGCCTGAGTCATAAAAGAAAAATGTTAACAACATTTCAATGGTAACCATTACAAAAAAAAATACATATTTAAGTGCTTACATAACTAACAAGGTTAAGAGTCTGGTTTTCATTGCAAAGAGCTCTATTTTTGTTCCCACATATAATCTCCAATAGTAAAATGCCAAAGCTGAAGACGTCAGATTTTATTGAAAATAGCCCATCAACGGCATATTCAGGTGCCATGTAACCACTGCAAGAAATCATTATAGCAAAAATATTCACATGTGGCAGATAAGAAAAAAAAAGTATATGGCACTGGATAATAAAACACTCACTATGTCCCAACTACTCTATTTGTGTTCCCTTCAGTTTGATCTCCTCCAAAAGCTTTGGCCATTCCAAAATCTGATATTTTGGGGTTTAACTTATCATCAAGTAAAACATTACTTGCTTTGAGGTCTCTATGAATAATTCTTAATCGGGAATCTTGATGGAGATACAAAAGCCCCCTTGCAATTCCAAATATTATGGGGAAGCGTTGTGGCCATTTTAGTAATTCACCTTTGTTATGATCTGTTTTTGCATAGCAAATCTGTTACTCAATATTGAATACTCAAGTTTAATATATAAGTTGCTTACTATAACTGAATTCATAAAATACTAGTGCATCCTAATGTAAGCTTTGTTGATATTCCATACCGAAAATGAAGGAGTCTAGGCTACCGTTGGCCATGTATTCATAAACTAGCAATCTTTCTGGTCCTTGAATGCAACAACCAAGAAGCCTTACAAGATTTCGATGCTGAAGTTTTACAATCAATTTTACTTCATTTAAGAATTCAGTTATTCCTTGTCCCGAGCTCCTTGAAAGTCTCTTTACAGCAATTTCTTGCCCATTTGCTAATTTTCCCTGCATAATCATTCATATGAGTTTGTTAAATGATGTTTATAATATTAAAAATGCTTGAGCTGTTTTCACTCTGGTAGTAGCACTAGGATATTGACTTACCTTATATACAGGTCCAAAACCACCTTGTCCAATCTTATTATCGATCAAGAAGTTATTAGTGGCTGTAATAATTGTTGGAAGATCAAAAAACGGAAGATCTAGAACATCTGCATGTGTTTCAATATCTTCCTCAGTATTTGACTTCTCTACAAAGTGCAAAACGACAAAAAAAAAAAATGGTGAGGAGGGAAATATGCTTTTTCAAGAAACAAACACAAAATATACGGTGCGGTTCCAATTTCTTAGTTCTCTACATCATTTAATTAATAAGATGCAAAGGCTTCTTAAAATGCCAAAATGGCACTTGACCTAAAATTTACTGCTAGTGTTTCTTGCTTAAATTAGCAGTATTTCAACTTAAAAAATACATAGAAAATTAGGGATCCCATTAATTTAGTCATATTGAAACTGAAAAATACTTTACCAGCATCATTCCTTCGCAATCTGTATATAAAATAAATACAAAGTAAGAGCATCCCACAAAATGCTGGAATGGTAGTAGCAGCAACTATTGTTCTCTTGTTCTTCTTGGCAGCAACTGCTGTTGTCAGGTTCTTGTTGCTCCTAGTTTTAGGCTCTACATGGTTCAATTTGATAAATAAACAATATCAAATTAAATCCCAACCTTTATTTTTTTTGTTTGGGGGGGGGGGGAGGTAAGGGGTTGAAGGAGTACGAGATCCAGGGTTCAAACCCTCGCAAAGGAGGAAAAATTAACATAACATCTAGTTACTAACATTTGCCAATAAATAAATTAAACATTTAATGAAAAGCAAGAGTATGATGGAAGTATTATTGAGCAAAGTTGATGAAGTTTTTACCTAACTCTGATGTAGCCATGCGGATATATAGATCTTGGCCACCTTTACCTTCTTCAAACTGTTTGAGGTCAACGAGATGTCCAAACCACAAGACACAACCACTGCCCGAACCTCTTATGTCGGAATTAGTATAGGCCATACAAGAACAATTACTCAGGCACTTAACTCTGCATAAGTCTAGATCAATATTCTCATCCAACCAAGTATGTGTAGTATCTGGAACTTTGATGCCTGCTAATTTGACAAACCCATCATTATGTTTGTCGTTGCAGCTTAATGGTTTGTTTCGAACACATCCTTGAGTCCAGTTGGATGAGTTCCAAGCTTGTGGTGACTTTGGACTGAATCCTTTTAAACATTGGCAAACTGGTGATTCGGTAATTATGCAATTCGCATTGGCTCCACAGAGGCCATAATTGTCACAGGTGACTGCTGGGAGTCTTGCATAAACCTTCCACCTTTTTTCATCTTTGATCCATGCATCGAGATATGAAAAGGTTTGACTTATTACACGTTTGAAGATTTGAGAATTATTGTTGATGCTATACGTGATGAACAACTCCTCCTTGTTGGAGACAAACTGGTAATTAGTTTTGCTTACATACTCTGTATCATAAATGGAGTTGGTGTTTTTAATATGCAAGCCACTGAATTGTATGCCATTCCATGGTCCATACCGGAAGAACTTTTTTGTTCCATTCATCAAATAAAACTCAGGATAATTATAGAGCACTAAACCACGATAAAGTTCTCCTGGAGATGGATCATTTGGACTCTTCCACGATGTTAATCGCCATTCCATACCATTTCGGAAGTCCCATCCCAACTTCATTCCTGGCAAAAATGTATCACATGGATAGTCAAAGCTTTGCCACAAATAGCCTTCTGGGTTTGCTTCTTCCTCATTTCTTACCACAAAGTTTCCTGTCTCCAAGAGCTCTGCCACCGGATTCCGTGCTTGTTTCTGAGAGGTTGTATACCAAACAACAGTGCTATTTTGGGTGAGAACAAGATTGCCACTGCTATTCACTGTTAAGATGCCCGAGGAATCATTGATGGGGTTGACCCTGTTTGCAACCCAAACAACTGTTTGTATTGGGATATTCTTGTACCATATCCCCAGGTAACGTTTGCTGGAGTTACCAGGGCTGAAGAAACCAAGTTCAAACGTTCCACCTTGGGACACTAAGGTCTTGCTGCCATCACTGATGGACTGGGACACACTAATAGAATCAACTGCTATGGAAACTTTGAGCGAGTGAAGGAGTAAACAAGCAACAGTAGTCATCAAAGTAAGAATGTCCATGAAATTTCAGATTTTTGGGTACTTTATTTTAATGAAAATATATATATGAATCTAAATATGGCAGCCATAAACTCGTAAGACTTGGTTGTTGCACATTCCGTGTCAAGCACGTTTTCGCATGACTTGTTGCACATGAGACATTTATGATTCAGATTTTTTTTAAGCTTTACCTGATGATGCAGGTAGTGAAAAAAATGCAAATGATGCTTTTATCCAACCCATCCCATCCCATCCCATCCGACCTCACCTCACCCGCTGTCGGTCTTCTCAGGGCATCTCTCTAATGGTTGAATTGAAAGAAAGGAGAGCATACTTTTCACGGATATAAGGAAGACACAGAAGACTAATTGGTTGACCCCAACATTAAGGACCACTTTGATGATGACATGGTAGCCACCATTGAATAGCTGCACCAGCTCCATGGCCAAATGGGCCTTCTATACACCATTAAATACGTGACCCCCACTGACAATATTGCCATTGATGCTGAAGCTGCTGCCATTTACAACATTCAATCTTGGCAACACCTTATTAATAACGATTCTGAATGTTATTAATCAAGTGTAGATTGTTGTCAAGTTTGTTGTGTACAAATATCATTATTGTTTATTTGACAGCCACGAGTTCTTAGGAAATTTTGCAAAGGGGTACCAATTAATCCTATCCGTGTAGGGACAACATGGCATTGAGATTTTCTGCACTCTGCAAGTTGTTGGAAAAAAATTTCACCAAGCAGAGTTTTCCAGTTTCAGTCATTTTACTTTTCTTTGTTTATCAGGCAATCAGCATAACAAAGCAACAAATATGAGGATGATCACGATATGAGGATACATGTAATTCTACGTTCATATCATACACTTACAGGAAACAAAGCAACAAATGGCAAGAATTATGGTAGAATATCATAACCTTATATAAATCAGCATATATATGTAAATCTTGAAAAGAAAAGTCCTTAAAATCAGTCCCTCCCTGGTTCAGCACACTGTTTCGAAATATGAATCCCTTTTCTTTTTGGTAATTTCTTTTCTTTAAATACCAAGAAGGTGAACTGAAACAACTTGAAGAAGCCTTTTATTGGTCAATCAGATTGTTATTCTCCTATTCCTCTTCCAAGGTGGTATATTTCTCCTGATATTTATTCTAATTGTTAAAGTAAGTCATAAAAATTGGGAATGTATATATTTTATTTTCAAAAACAATCTGAAGTCATTCCTGTGTTTTTCCCGTTTATAAGAGAGGCAAGAGCAATTATTTAAGAGGGAAGCTCTGAATAATGCTCAACACAAAAATACCAAAAAACCACATGAGTAAAAGGAGTAAGAGACAAAAATGTAAAAAAAAGAGAGAGAGAGAGTATAAAATGCAGAAGTAAGAGCATGAAACTCATCTTAAAGAAACAACATCAGGAAGCTCAATGACAAAAACATCCTTCATTTAGATGTTTTAAAAAATAAACCATTCGTTTAAGAAAATACTATATGTGTAAGAGATGCTAAAATACTGTATCCTGTATGTGTTTTAACTTTTAACTCAAGGAAAAAAAAATAATCTTGATATCAAAGATATTGTATGTGTTTCAAAAAAATAAGTGTAAAAAGAGATGTAGGAAAAAAGAGTATAAGAATTTTATTTTTATTAACAAAAACACCGGTCAATACAGCTGTATCAACATAATAGAACTTTCAAATTCAATTTTCCCAAATCACAACTCATTGGTCTTTAATCAAATATTCAACCAAAAAAGTTATAACCCCTTCAAAAATGGTAGCCTCTGCCAGGATTGAACATGTATCTATTATAAATATAATTAATCATCTTATTGCTCAACAAAAAGACCAAGAACATTCTATGCTTTCATATCAGTTTTAAAATCTTTCATGATTGATTTTGCTTTATATATTCACTTAGTTTCTTGCATTCCTTGCTTCACTTAGCTTCTCAGTGTTTCAAAGAATGACCCCTTCTCACTTGCGAGGCGGCGAACAAAGCCGTTGTCTCGTGTTCTTATTTTTCCGCTCTTTCTCTTCTTCGCTTCTAATACTGTGCTGAAGTTTTGTTTTGTTAATTGATTTTTCAGTGAATGATACAATAGACGAGATAAAAGGGGTTGGTTGCGATGATTATATAACAATTCCTCGTTCTGAATGCTATTGCCATGGCATGACAGACACGTTTACACTCATAGAATATGAGCACCTCTCCTTTCTCGAATTTTGAAAATCTCCCTTTTTAATTGGATTTAATTTGGAAAATTGAAAAATGGAAAGGGAGTTGGATCATTCTTTGAAACACTGAGAAGCTAAAGGTAGCTAAAAATGCAAGAAATTCAACATAGGAAGAAAAGGAAGAAGGTTCAGTGGATGGGTTTAAAGTAACATCCGAAATTCATTTTCGGGAATGGGTTCCGGATTTTATTTTCCAGACAGTATAATTTTTTTATTCGGGAGTAATATTTTGAATGTCCGGAATTTAATTTCTAGGCTATTTCCGGAAAGTATCAACATGAACGCACCAACAAGATGAAAAGGGCATTTTTAAAAAGAAATGTAAAATAAAAAATAAAAAATTGCAAGATGTAAGGAACATTATGCAAGATGTTAATAGCAAGCCTGAGTTTTTATTGTATCTCCCCAGTTTTATTTGTTCAAAATGTTTGGGCCACGGTGAGGCTTTTTAATTCAATGTTTTTTTGTCATAGCAAGCATAACCTTATTTTTGGGTCAACATTTATCACTTAATGCTCACCTCACCTAAATTTTTATATCAACTTAAAGAATTTTGACTAACATTAAGGCCAATAGAATTAAAATAGTTTTCACAAATATATAAATAAAAAAGGTTTATAAATATTTTGCAAATAATAATTTTTAATTTCATGAAATTTTTTATTGACAACATATGAATTAAAATATTAGAAATACAATGAACCTACAGGTACCTACCCCTATCGTACCGATCGAAAATCTTCACAAGGTAGCATGCCGCGTAGCAGTACCAAGTATCGAGCGTATTGCGAAGCTGGTAACTATGGTGTAGAGGGTCTATAATGGTGGACCTTGGACGTTCAACAATCATCTCGTGGTTCTAGGGAAGATTGCATCTGGTGAAATATTAGGAAACAGTCCTCTAAATCATGTCAATTTTTGGGTGGAGGTACATGATCTCCCAGTTAGTTTTATGTCTCCCACAGTTGGCCAAAACCTGGGAAACTATATAGGGGAGTATGACACAAGCAATGGAAAGAAGTCATGCTGCATCAGACAATGGGCCTATCAATGATACTTTCAAATAATGCGCTGCCGCTGCTCAATAAAAAAGGAGACGTAATGAGGTGAGCCCAAGCAACCAGGGGACTAACGCAGGTTCAAATGTACCAAGTGTAGTGGATGATCAGCATTTTTTTATCACCACGGGACCTGACGTTTCTCAATCAGGACTGTCGAGGTCTGGCTATTCTTGCGAGCAGTTCCTATGCTTAATCGCCCCGTTCGGTGTCACTGGCTTGGACATACACCTTTTTTTTGTTTCCTTTTATAATTTTCAGTTCAAGCAAATAAATCAAAGGATATTTATTGGTGGTGCATTGTGCTTTTTTGCAGGGTGCACAAAGTCTCAATGAACTGATAATCGATTCGGTTCTTACATCAATTTATGTGATGATTTTCAGAGCTAAATCTGACGGTCACTCTCCCAGACTCCAGATGCAATGAAGGAAAGCCATACGCCTCCAACAAGCTATTCAATGGTTAATCGTGCTTGTGTCAACAAAGGTGTTGTTCGAGTTTGACTCACAGCATGTAATGAATAACATAAAAGATATTCAAGAGGACTAAATTGAATATAGGGTTATTATTTCAAATTGTAGGAGTTATTTATCTTCTAATGTTCCCAACTCTTTGGTAGAGTTTGATAGGAGGGAAGTCCGTGTAGTTGCTCTCACTTTGTTAGGGGTGGCTGCATATATTAATATCCTCCAAAATTGTAACGAAGTTAACAAATATACTGTGATCTTGATTTTTAATGAATTGACTTAACATTTCTTTGTGAAAAAAATAAAATAAAAAATTGACAACATTTGCCAAGACTGAACATGTATCTGTTATAAATATAAATAAATAATCATATTATGGCACAACAAAATGGCTATTAACATTCCATGCCTTCAAATAAGTTTTAAAATATCCGTGAATAAATTTGCTTTAATAGTGAAAGTACTTACCATGCATTAGTACAATATGGACAGTTGACTCAATGATTTTCACCGACCACTTAATGAGGTAATGGAAAATTCATCATTTGTACTTGTCTTAGTCTGATTTGAGCATAAATTTACTTCATCATAAACCCTCTTTGGAAAGAAACTAGGCTCTTTAGGCTCAACTAATTCCATCTCGCTCCCTAACATTTGAAGCACTGAAGTCATGGCAGGCCTATCCTCTGGGTATTGTTGCACACACAAGAGACAAATATGGATGCAACGCGATACTTATGAGACAACACATGACTCCTTTATGTTTGAGTCGATCAACTCTAACACCTTGTCCTCTTTCCAAAGTGTCCATGCCTGAGTCATAAAAGAAAAATGTTAATAATATTTCAATGGTAACCATTACCAAAAAGTATATATCTGAGTGCTTACATAACCGACAAGGTTAAGAGTCTGGTTTCGATGACAAAGGGCTCTATTTTTGTTACCACATATAATCTCCAACAATAAAATGCCAAAGCTGAAGACGTCAGATTTTATTGAAAATAGCCCATCAACGGCATATTCTGGTGCCATGTAACCACTGCAAGAAACCATTACAGCAAAAATATTCACATGTAGTAGATAAGAAAAAAAAAGTATATGGCGCTGGATGATAAAACACTCACTATGTCCCAACTACTCTATTTGTGTTCCCTTCGGTTTGGTCTCCTCCAAAAGCTTTGGCCATTCCAAAATCTGATATTTTTGGGTTTAACTTATCATCAAGTAAAACATTACTTGCTTTGAGGTCTCTATGAATAATTCTCAATCGGGAATCTTGATGGAGATACAAAAGCCCCCTTGCGATTCCAAATATTATGTGGAAGCGTTGCGGCCACTTTAACAATGCACCTTTGTTATGATCTGTTTTTGCAAAGCAAATCTACTACTCAATATTGAATACTCATGTTTAACTGATAAGTTACTTACTACAACTGAATTCATAAAATACTAGGGCATCCTAATGTAAGCTTTGTTGATATTCCATACCAAAAATGAAGGAGTCCAGGCTACCATTGGCCATGTATTCATAAACTAGCAATCTTTCTTGTCCTTGAATGCAACAGCCAAGAAGCCTTACAAGATTTCGATGCTGAAGTTTTACAATCAGTTTTACTTCATTTATGAATTCGGTTACTCCTTGTCCTGAGCTCCTTGAAAATCTTTTTACAGCAATTTCTTGCCCATCCGCTAGTTTTCCCTGCATACTCATTCGCATGAGTTTGTTAAATGATTTTGATAATATTAAAACTCCTCTAGTTGTTTTCGCATTGGTAGTGGCACTAAGATATTGACTTACCTTATATACAGGTCCAAAACCACCTTCTCCGATCTTATTCTCGATCAAGAAGTTATTAGTGGCTGTAATAATTGTTTGCAGATCAAAAAACGGAAGGTCTAGAACATCTGCATGTGTTTCAATGCCATCTTCAGTCTTTGACTTCTCTGCGAAGTGCAAAATGGCACAAAAAAAAAACAACAATATTGTAAAATGTGAGGAGGGAATTGAAACAGATTAAAATACAAAATATAGATTGTGGTTCCAATTTCTTATATCTCTACATCATTTAATTAATGAGATACAATGCCTTCTTAAAATGCCAAAATGCCACTTGACCTAAAATCTTCTGTTACTTGATGATTACACCTAGTGTTGTTGACTAAATTAGCAATATTTCAACTTAAAAAATATATAGAAAATTAGTTAGGCCTTTAATTTAGTTAAAATGAAACTAAAAATTTTTTTTACCTGCTTCATTCCTTTGGAATCTGTATATAAAATAAATACAAAGTAAGAGCATCCCACAAATTGAAGGAATGGTAGTAGCAACAACTATTATTCTCTTGTTGCTCCCAGTTTGAGGCTCTACATTCAATTTGATAAACAAAAAATATCATGTTAAATCCCACATGATAGGAATGATCTTGAGCTTTTCAAAGTTGCAATTGAACCATTATTGGTAAGCAAGAGTATGATGGAAGTATTATTGACCAAAGTTGATAAAGTTCTTACCTAACTCTGATGCAGCCATGCGGATATATAGATCTTGGCCACCTTCTTCAAACTGTTTGAGGTCAACGAGATCTCCAAACCACATGGCACAACCACTGCCCGATCCTCTTATGTCGGAATTAGTATAGGCCATACAAGAACAATTACTCAAGCACTTAACTCTGCATAAGTCTATATCAACATTCTCATCCAACCAAGTATGTGTAGTATCTGGAACTTTGATGCTCGCCAATTTGACAAACCCATCATTATGTTTGTCGTTGCAGCTTAATGGTTTTTTTCGAACACATCCTTGAGTCCAGTTGGATGAGTTCCAAGCTTGTGGTGACTTTGGACCGAATCCTTTTAAACATTGGCAAACTGGTGATTCGGTAACTATGCAATTCGCATTGGCTCCACAAAGGCCATAATTGTCACAGGTGTCTTCTGGGATACTTGAAAAAAGTCTCCACATTCTTTCATCTTTGAGCCACACATAGGACTGATAAAAGGTCTGACTTACTACGCGTCTAAAGATAAGAGAACTATTTTTGATGCTATAAGTGAAGAACAACTCATCCTTATTAGAGACATACTGGTAATCATTTTTGCTTGAATACTCTCTATAAACAACGCGGTTGGGGTTTTTAATTGCTCTGCCGCTGAAACGTAGGCCATTCCATGGTCCAAACCGGTAGAACTTTTTGGTTCCATTCATTAGATAAGACTCAGGATAATTATAGAGCACTAAACCACGATAAAGTTCTCCCGGAGATGGATCATTTGGACTCTTCCATGATGTTATTCGCCATTCCATACCATTTTGGAAGTCCCATCCCAACTTCATTCCTGGCAAAAGTGTATCACATGGAGAGTCAAAGCTTTGCCACAAATAGCCTTCTGGGTTTGCATCTTCCTCATTTCTTACCACGAAGTTTCCTGTCTCCAATAGCTCTGCCACTAGATTCCGTGCCTGTTTATGAGAGGTTGTATACCAAACAAGAGTGCCATTTTGGGACAGCACAAGATTGCCAGTGCCATTCAAAGTTAAGATGCCTGAGGAATCATTGATGGGGTTGGCCCTGTTTGCAACCCAAACAACTGTTTGAATTGGGATATTCTTGTACCATATCCCCAGGTACCATATTCTTGTACTATATATTCTTGTACCACTGCTGCTATGGAAACATTGAGCGAGGGAACTAATAAACAAGCAACGATAGTTATCAAAGAAAGAATGTCCATGAAATTTCAGGTTTTTGGGTACTATATTTTGATAAACAATAAATGAATCTAAGTATGGCAGCCATAAACTCATAATACAGGATGAGCCATGACGTGGTTGTTGCACATTCCGTGTCAAGCACGTTTTCCCATGACTTGTTGCATATAAGACATTTATGATTCAGATTTTTTTTTAAGCTTTACCTGATAATGCAGGTAGTGAAAAGAAATGCAAATGATGCTTTTATCCTACTCATCTCATCTCATCCCATCCCATCCGACCTCACCTCACCAGCTGTCGGTCTTCTCAGGGCATCTCTCTAATGGTTGAATTGAAAGAAAGGAGAGCATACTTTTCACGGATATAAGGAAGACACAGAAGACTAATTGGTTGACCGACCTCTTTGATGATGACATGGTAGCCACCATTGAATAGCTGCACCAGCTCCATGGCCAAATGGGCCTTCTATACACCATTAAATACGTGACCCCCAATGACAATACTTTCTATTGATGCTGAAGTTGCTGCCATTACAACATTCAATCTTGACGTATCTATTAACCAAACTCAACGAGTTACTAATAACGATTCTGAATGTCATTAATCAAGTGTAGATTGTTGTCAAGTTTGTTATGTACAAATATCATTATTGTTTATTTGACAGCCACAAGTTCTTAGGAAATTTTGCAAAGGGGTACCAATTAATCCTATCCGTGTAGGGACAACATGGCATTGAGATTTTCTGCATTCTGCAAGTTCTTGGAAAATTTGCACCAAGCAGAGTTTTCCAGTTTCAGTCATTTTACTTTTCTTTGTTTATCAGGCAATCAGCATAACAAAGCAACAAATATGAGGATGATCACGCTTCTATGAAAAATATAGGCTTAAATAAGCTTTTGGTCCCTGAAAAGTTCCAGTTTTTTTGTTTTAGTCCTCTTACTTTTTTTTCTTTGGTTTTCATCCCCACTTTTTTCAAAGTTTAGGAATTAGTCCCCGTCGTCACCTGTTCTGACGTGGCTAGCGGAATGCCATGTCAGTAATGCCACATCATTCACGTGGTGTTAAGTTTGCCACGGCAGCAGGGACTATTTCCAAAAAAATTGAAAATACAGGGACTAAAACCAAAATTTGTGAACTTTTGAGGGACTAAAAACTTATTTTAACAAAAAAAAAAAAGTATTCTCAGAGCAATTAAACTGGAATAAGAAATTACCTTGATACCCTTGAGTACTAGAAATTAATCATACCAGATGAAGAGATTTGTCAATTTGAAACTTGTGGCCCTAATGTATGATTTCTTTCTATTTTCTAGCCAAATTTTGGAGCAAGTCAGACAAAAATAAGAAATTACCTCAGTACCCTTCAGTACTAGATATATCATACCAAAATGAAGGAATTTAGCAATTTTAACCATGTAGTCCATAATGTATGAATTTGTTTCTATTTTCTTGCCAAATTTCATAGCAAGTCGTGCAGGAAAAGGAAATTAGTTCGGTATCCCTGTACTAAAAATCATACCAAATGAAGGAATTTGACAATTTAAACCATGACAAAACTTGGATAGAAAATAGAAACAAATCATATATTAGAGCCATAGGTTTCAAATTTGTTGGAACCAGTGGTTTTGGTTAAATAATCTCTTAAGTGTTGATGTTAACAAAAAGGTTAAATTTGTATGGCAAAGTTGTGTTAAAGAACTAACTCGTCTATTCTAGCTTACAGAATTGTCCTAAGTATAGCTAGACGAGGAAACTGAGTATAAGTTTCTTAAAATAGCTTTAAGAGAATATTCAGGGATATCGAGGTAGTTTCATGTCCCTGTACCACTTGGTGTGAAAAATGGCTGGAAAATAATTTTTTTATTAAAATAAGTTTTTAGTCCCTCCAAAGTTCACAAATTTTGGTTTTAGTCCCTATATTTTCAATTTATTTGGAAATAGTCCCTGCTGACGTGGCAAACTTAACGTCACGTGGATGATGTGGCATTGCTGACGTGGCCTTCGTTAGCTACGTCAGCAGATAACGGAGGGGAGTTGACGGATGGCAAGAATTATGGTAGAATATCATAACCTTATATAAATCAACATATCTATGTAAATCTTGAAAAGAAAAGTCCTTAAAATCAGTCCTTCGTTAAAATCAGTCCTTCCCTGGTTCAGCACACTGTTTCGAAATATGAATCCCTTTTCTTTTTGGTAATTTCTTTTCCTTAAAGACCAAGAAGGTGAACTGAAACAACTTGAAGAAGCCTTTTATTGGTCAATCAGATTGTTATTCTCCTATTCCTCTTCCAAGGTGGTATATTTCTCCTGATATTTATTCTAACTAGAGTATGACCCGCACGTTGCGAGGTTGCAATTTTGTTTTAAAAATTAATAGATGAGTAAAAGATGCTATCCAAAAAAGAATAGTTAATCATTAAATAAATGATAAAATGATGACTCCAGAAGCCAAATATTTAGAATATCAAATACAAAGCTGTATCTCACTGCGAGAGAAAAATACACTATGATCATGACATGGACGAACATGACCAAATTGGCATGCCTCTAGCCATGAAAGTGGGTTTAAGGCCTGTATTTTGAGCCTAACTTTTTAATTAGTTCTTCTTGATTAGTTTGCTTTCTATATGTATACACATGACACCACTACATGGTACTTTAAAAGTTGTCTTACAGGTGGGAATATTATTGTATATATGAGCATTTTTGGTACAATTTATTTTTATATTTTAATTGTTTTATCCCAAAAAATTGTTTTTAAAATAATTTAACATATTTGACAGTTTGTTAAATTTATAAAAAAAAATTAGGGAAAAAATGTTGTTTTATGTCATCTAATTTGTTTAGCTCAAGGTTGTTGTGATTTGATTATTTTTCATTATCAAAACTCAATTCCTTGTTTATCCCTACAAAAGTAAGTTTTAAACAAATATTATTAAATTATATAAATAGCTTTATTTTTTTAAAAGTAATTTACTGTATAAAAGTGATTTTTTTACACCACCCAAACGAAATAAATGTATAATCTATTTTTTTTCAGCTTTCCGAACACATTTTATATGTACTCAAAAGTTGCTTGATGATAAAAGCCAAATCTTATTATTGTGCCATTGGCTTTAAACAAAAATTCAGACTTCATATAGATAAGCCCCTTGATACCCTCAGGCCTCAACTCCTAAAACTGCACACACAATAGTAGCTTGCAAAATACTTTTTTGTAGTGGGTTCGATGTGGGACACGAAATGGAAGGAATAGGGGACGTAACGGGGTACTCTAGAAGTCGATGAGATTTAATGCTCATGCTATCATGCATAAGAATTATTGTCCAAAATGTTTGGGCTTGAGTTGTGTAACGCATGAGATGTAAGTTTGGCAAATAAAGAAGAGTGTGTGGGTTTGTTTCAGAAAGTAAAGAGAGCTAAGAGACAGCCACATAGGATGATTTGATTAGGTGGAAAAATTTGTGAGGTGGCCAAAATTATGCTGATGTGTCTTAGGGATATTCTGAGGGTGAGTTTTAATATATTATAATAGAATAGAATAGAATAGATAATAGATTGTTAAAGTAAGTCATAAAAATTGGGAATGTATATATTTTATTTTCAAAAAAAATCTAAGTCATTTCTGTGTTTTTCCCGTTTATAAGAGAGGCAAGAGCAATTATTTAAGAGGGAAGCTCTGAATAATGCTCAAGACAAAAATACCAAAAAACCACATGAATAAAAGGAGTAAGAGACAAAAATGTTAAAAAAAGAGAGAGAGAGAGAGAGTATAAAATGCAGAAGTAAGAGCATGAAACTCATCTTAAAGAAACAACACCAGGAGGCTCAATGACAAAAAATGCCTTCATTTAGATGTTTTAAAAAATAAATCATTCGTTTAAGAAAATACTATATGTGTAAGAGATGCTAAAATACTATATCCTGTATGTGTTTTAACTCAAGGAGAAAAAAAAACAAATCTTGATATCAAAGATATTGTATGTGTTTCAAAAAAATAGGTGTAAAAAGAGATGTAGGAAAAAAGAGTGTAAGAATTTTATTTTTATTAACAAAAACACTGATCAATACAGCTATATCAACATAATAGAACTTTCAAATTCAATTTTCTCAAATCACAACTCATTGGTCTTTAATCAAATATTCAACCAAAAAAGTTATAACCCCTTCAAAAATGGTAGCCTCTGCCAGGACTGAACATGTATCTATTATAAATATAATTAATCATCTTATTGCTCAACAAAAAGACCAATAACATTCTATGCTTTCATATCAGTTTTAAAATCTTCATGATTGATTTTGCTTTATACATTCACTTACTCCACACTAGTCGTTGAATAGTGAATGTACTTACATGCATTAGTACAGTATGTGTAACTGACTCACTGATTTTCACCGACCATTCAATGAGGTAATGGTTAATTCATCTTTTGTACTCATCTCGTTCTGATTTGAGCATAAAACATTTACTTCATCAGAAACCTTCCTTGGAAAGAAACCAGGCTCTTTAGGCTCAACCAATTCCATCTCACTCACTAACATTTGAAGCACTGAAGTCATGGTAGGCCTATCCTCTGGATATTGTTGCACACACAAGAGACAAATATGGATGCAACGCAATACTTCTGAGATAACACATGAGTCCTTTATGTTTGAATCTATCAACTGTAAAGCTTTGTCTTCTTTCCACAGTGCCCACGCCTGAGTCATAAAAGAAAAATGTTAATAACATTTCAATGGTAACCATGACCCGAAAAAATATATATCTGAGTGCTTACATAACCGACAAGGTTGAGAGTCTGGTTTCCGTGACAAAGAGCTCTATTTTTGTTCCCACATATAATCTCCAACAATAAAATTCCAAAGCTGAAGACATCAGATTTTATTGAAAATAGCCCATCAACAGCATACTCTGGTGCCATGTATCCACTGCAAGGAACCATTAAAGAAAAAAATATTCACATAAGGCATATATATATATATATATCGCTGGATAGGAAGACAAACACTCACTAGGTCCCAACTACTCTGTTTGTGTTTCCTTCAGTCTGATCTCCACCAAAAGCTCTTGCCATTCCAAAATCCGATATTTTTGGATTCAACTTATCATCAAGTAAAATGTTACTTGCTTTGAGATCTCTATGAATAATTCTCAATCGGGAATCTTGGTGTAGATACAAAATCCCCCTAGCAACGCCGAATATTATATGCAAACGCCGAGGTCACTCTAACAGTTTACCTTTTGTTTGATCTGTTTTTTCAAAGCAAATCTATTATTCAATGCGGAATTTTCAAGTTTAATATGCTGCTTACTATGTCTAAAGTCAAAAAAATTAAAGAGTGTCGCTGCCGTTAGCCATGTATGCGGTATGTCTAATATGCACCAAAGTCGTAAACACACTACTGCATCTTAATCTATGTTTTCTTGATATTTCATACCAAAAATGAAGGAGTCCAGACTGCCGTTAGCCATGTATTCATAAATGAGCAATTTTTCTTGTCCTTGAATGCAACAACCAAGAAGTTTTACAAGATTTCGATGTTGAAGTTTTGCAATCAGTTTTACTTCATTTAGGAACTCAATCATTCCTTGTCCGGACCTCCTTGAGAGTCTCTTCACAGCAATTTCTCTCCCATCTGTTAATTTCCCCTGCACTATCATAATCTTATGAGTAATGCTCCTTGTTATATTAAAACTTTTCTGTTTTGCTCTAGCAATAGTACACATATATTCAATTACCCTATATACAGGTCCAAATCCACCTTCTCCAATCTTATTCTCCAACAAGAAATTATTAGTGGCACTAGTAATTATTGGCAGATCAAACAATGGGAGATCTTTATCATCTACAAGTCTTTCAATGTTTTCCTCTGTCATTGAATTCTCTGTAGAATGGAAAAAGGTCATCAACAATATAATCAAACGTGAGGAGGAGGTTGAAACTGGTTATAATACATCAATGTACTTGTTCCATGAAAAATAAAATGTAGTGTGGTCCCGATGTCTTCTATATCTAGCATAGCAAGTTAAGAAACTCTAGATCATTTACAGTGCAACATTAAAATGTTACATGATCTGATACTTACTGTTATGTGGTTGATGATTATGCCAAGAGTTTCTTGACTATTAGAAGTGTTTCTATGTAAAACATAGACAACAAAATAAAGCCATCAATTTAGTGAAAATGAAAGTAAAGAATAATTTTACCAGCAATGTTCCTCCGGAATCTGTAGATAAAAAAAATACATAGCAAAAGCATCGCAGAAATTACAGGAATGGTGGTAGCAACTTTTGTTCTCGTGTTCTTCTTGCTCCCAGTTTCAGGCTCTACAATGTTAAATTTGATAAAAGCAAAAGGCTGAAAGTTATTAAATCCCATATTGAAGGAATGATCTTCAGTTTGCAAAGTTGCAATTGAACCTTGATGGAAGTATTAATGAACAAAGTTACCTAACTCTGATGCAGGCATCCGGATATATAGATCCTGCCCACCAGCTTCAAATTGTTTGATGTCAATCAGATCACCAAACCACATGACACAACCACTACCTCCTCCTCTAATGTCTGAATTAGTGTAGGCCGTGCAAGAGCAATTATTCAAGCACTTGCTTCTGCATTCATCTAGACCAATATTTTCATCCATCCAAGTATGTGTAGTATCTGGTACTTTAAGGCCTACAAATTTGACAAATCCATCCGTCTGTTTGTCGTTGCAGCTTAATGGTTTATTGCGGACACATCCTTGACTCCAATCCATTGAGTTCCACTCATTTGGTGACTTGGGACTGAACCCTTTTAAGCATTGGCATGCTGGTGACACTTCTATCGAGCAATCCGCATAGGCTCCACAGAAATCATAATTGTCACAACCGTCATATGGGTATGCCTCATAAATCACCCATATTTGCTGATCCTCTAGCCATAAAAAGAATTGAAAACCACCCTCTATGTTTACCAAGACTCTGGAGACTGTAGATTTATTCTGGACGCTATAAGTGTAGAACATCGCATCCTTATTGGTGGCATAATTGAAATCATTTTCGGTGACATATTTGAAATCATAAAATGGTCGAGGCTTTTGATCTGGTAAGCCACTAAAATAAAGGCCATTCCATGGTCCCATCCGATAATACAAGTGTGTTCCATTTGCAAAATAAAATTCAGGATAGTTATGGAGCATTAAACCCCATGAAACGTCACCAGGAGATGGATCATTTGGACTCTTCCAAGATGTTAATCGCCATTCCATATCATTTTGGAGGTTCCATCCCAACTTCATTCCTGGCAATAGTGTATCAGTTGGATAGTCAAAACTCTGCCATAAATACAGTTCCTCTGAGTTTATGTCTCCCTCATTTCTTACCACAAGATTGCCACTGTCCAAGAGCTCTGCCACTGGATTCTGTGCTTGTTTTTGAGTGGTGGTATGCCACACAACGGAGCCATTTTGGGTGAGAACAAGATTGCCACTGCTATTCAATGTTAAGCTGCCTGAGGAATCGTTGATGGGGTTGACCCTGTTTGCAACCCAAACGACTGTACGAATTGGGATATTCTTGTACCATATCCCCAGGTAATGTTTGCTGGAATTACCAGGGCTGAAGAAACCAAGTTCAAACGTTCCACCTTGGGACACCAAGGTTTTGCTGCCATCACTGATGGACTGGAACAGACGCATAGAATCAACTGCTACGGAATCTTTTAGAGAAGTAATAAGTATATAAGCAACCATAATCAGGAAAGCAAGAATGTCCATTGAACTCTAGCTTTTTTGCTACTTTGATACCGAAATGACTCTTTGCTAAGATAGGATGTTCATTCATTTCATTTCATTTCATTGCTAAGAGAGAAACACACTTCCTTGTCCATTCATTTCCAAGTCAAACTTGTTGTGCTGCTATCTAACGGCTTTTCGGTCAAACTGATGTCATCTTAGAAAGTATATACTACTTTGAGTTCCTTTTGAAACAAATTAATAGTGGGGTTCCTTTTTGACATGGTAGCCTTTTTTCCTGACAGGGGGAGGCGCCACTCTGGGGAGGCGTCACTCAGAGTGGCGCCTCCCATTTTTTTTTTTTTTAAAAAAAAAAGGTCAAAGACATCACTGGCAGTGGCACCTCCCTATTAAAAAAAAAAGTATAAAAAAAAAAAACAAACGTGAGGTTGATGAAAGTTACCTTTTTTAAAAAACACTTGATGCAAAAAATATGGCAGCATGCAAAAACAAAATTGAAGAACCTCAAAAAAAAAAATGCCTCACCAGAATAATGAATTTTCACTAAGGATATTTTCACTAAGAATATTTTCACTAGAATTCACTAGAATATTTTCACTAGAATTCACTAATGAAGGACGTGGTGCCTGAGGGTAAGGAGCTAATGCCACATAAGATTTAGTTTTGCACTGCGGTTGACTCCCAGGCAGATATGAGGGTTACAATTCTCAACTATAATTGTTATGTATGTGATTAAGTTGTTTTGTTCGGTTCCTACTGCCTAGTAGCCTATTAAACGGAGGTTTTGATATATATAGTATGTAAATTTTTTTATAAAAACCAGTAGCCTACTGCCTTTGAAGGGTGACTTTGTTATGGTTTATATCCATGATTCACCTCCCTGCTAGTAGCCTATAGTCTACTACCTTTTGAAGGGTGACTTTGTTATGTGATTGCTTATATCCAGGATTCACCTCCCTGTTAGTATTATTATTTTATTTTATTTTTGGCTTTTGCCTGTACAGATCCAACTTATTGGAAGGCTGCTTCATTGCTTTTTTTAAAAAATAGTAGTATATCACCTAATGAAAAATTTAACTTCTAACATCATCTAAAAATATTTTTAGTAAAATAATTATTAATATTTTTATAATTTAAGAAATGGAAAATAGGAAAAAAAATGAAGAAAAAAATTAACTTCGTATCGTTTTTCACCACGATTTTTTATCGATTTTACTGGCTCTGGACCGGTCTGATTGGTTCTTAACCGGTTCTATACAATTCTAAAATCAGTTGCTTTTTTTATGAATAAAATAATAATTAGTGATTATTTAATGGTGATTATTTATGAAGAGTAACAATGACGCTAATCACCATTTTATACTGACAATCAACCTAATCACGTACATGACAACTATAGTTGAGAATTGTAACCCTCATATCTGCCTGGGAGTCAATCACAGTGCAAAACTGAATCTTATGTGACATTAGCTCCTTACACTCAGGCACCACGTCCTTCATTAGTGAATTCTAATGAAAATATTCTTAGTGAAAATATTCTAGTGAATTCTACTGATAAATAGTTTCTAAAATGACACCAGTTTGGTAAAAAAAAACCCAATCTAACTGCATCCTGCCCCCTTTGTTGACGTCAA
This sequence comes from Echinosophora koreensis, assembly GCA_035048595.1. Lineage (NCBI taxonomy): Eukaryota > Viridiplantae > Streptophyta > Magnoliopsida > Fabales > Fabaceae > Echinosophora > Echinosophora koreensis. The sequence continues at coordinate 52,289 of JAPCYP010000265.1, forward strand.
GTGCAGATATTTGCTTTGTTGCTTTGACTACAAGTAGGCAAAAATATAAAATATATATATAAAAAAAATAATTCCCCAACTACATAATTTTCCATTATTTTTCAAAGTACACATCTTTGGGTTATCTACTCATAAGACAAGGTCCACTTAACACAATCAACTTGTCTGAGTGTCATGAGGCCCAACCCAATTACTCAAATGATCATTTCCAAAAACTTTATAAACTGACATTCAGTAATTTAGGTTTTACAAATTAATCTCCTGATTTATGCTAGTCCATAAAAAATAAATCCAACAGCAAATTATTAAACTCAACCTGCTACCATTCATTGGGAGAGAAATGCTTCAACATTTTGTGGAATTGCAAGAAGACTAATAGAGAAAAAATTGCTTCTCATTGCCCTGCAATATATTACCAAAAATGCTAGTACAGTATAGCTACATCAATAATAGGACTTTAATCAAAGATCAATAGAGCTACATCAAGATGGTTATCTTAAACATGAATTATAACAAAAAAATGGGTTTTCAAAGTGACAAAGTCTTTAATCAAAGATCCAGCCACACAAAAGTTACAGCCCCTTCAGTAATGGTAGCCTCAACCAGTACCAGGACTGAACATGTATCTATTATGATCATCTTATTATTACAGCAGCATGGAAAAAATGCACGCAGCAGTAAGAAGTAAGAACCATGATGATGGAGAAGTTTTAATTTGGTGTGTTTTCTTGCTTCATTTATCTGTTCAATTTTCTTCAGAAATGGATAGAAAGGTCTTGGTCTTTCTTCTTGTTACTCATCTTCAGAAGGAAAAACACCCTATAAGATTATATAAAAAAAAAAAAAAAAACCTTCATCTAAACTGTAGCACTCACTGGATTAATGCTGATGATCTATTGTAGATTTGCAAAAACATTTAAAGGAGCTTCTCCTGATGTTTACAATATGTGTTTTAGCAATTTTAAACTTACAGCAAATTGCTCTTGCAATATATTGGAAAATTTGTCATTAACATTTTTAGCAAGCCTTGAGTCTGTCCTGTGAGTATGGAACAAAACTGTTCAATATATAAGTTTTAGGAAAAGTAAAAGGGAGGGTAAATTTGCTTTGTTGCCTGCTATTTGGTGCATTGGGTTGGAGTTTAATGAAAGACTTTTGAGTTCTCACCAATTCCTTTTTTACAGACTATACAAAGTTTCCTGTTTTTGTTCCCACCATTAAACAAATGCTTGCCCAAGTAATCAGTTCGAAATTCGAACCCAGTTCAATAAAGAGGAATCACAAGATCCACTTCACAAAGGGATTTTGAACTTTCCAGTTTCCACACAATCAATCAAGTGGTCTGATCTGAATAATCTCAATCAAAACTATACAAAATTTTCAACTGAGTAAATGTAGGATGATCAGTGTTGAAAACCAAGCATTCATTAAATTTGTTATCCTTCTCTTCATGAGGAAAATACATCACATGAATAATGTGTAGGCAGCTAGTTACCCCTAACTCCCTTCTGCAGGTAGTGTAGATTCCACTCATCCCAGTGAATTCTATATCAGTAGAGAAAAAATGCATTCAGGCATGATGATGGATTTAGGGACAAAAAAGATAGGAAAACTGAAAATGAAATTGTACAATGAGAGAACAAAAGTGAAATGGCTGGTGGTGGCATTGTTGATTTCCTGGGTTTCTTTTTGTGGTTTATCAATGTTCCAGTTCTGGTAAAATGTAATGTAAGGTGGAGGGCTTATTTGTTATTGTAGGACAGCTGGTGAAAGCATTGTATGACTGTAGTGGAGGCTTGATTTTGTAGCAGTTTCCTTCTCTGTATGGAGAGTTGTGTTAATTAGTGCTGATGGAACTATTGTATCACATTTTGATGACCACTGAATTTACCAATATTTTGGTGCTAAGATAGTGGTTTATTGATAAACAAATGGGAATGATATGTTAATACTGATTACGACTGATTAGTGGTTTACTGATGTCAAATGTTAATGCAACTTTGATGAACAAATGGGACTAATCAACAAATTGCACTAATAAAGAAATGGGACTGAATTGAATTTGCCAATTAGGTTCTGAAATTGTATCAGTTATGGTAGCATCATGTTATGGTATCAGTACAGTAAAATACCAACAACAATGTAAAGTAAAGCATAGCAACAAAAGTCATATTCATTCCAAAATACCAACAGAACCAAAATATAGAGTAATTGAATACATAGTCATTGCTATTGCCAATTACATCCCGAAACTCCAGAAATAAAGGCCAAAATACATGTTCTTACCACATCATAAACAGATCCAAAATTACACAATCATTCCAAACAAAAAATGCCTTGGCAGCCATCATCATAGTTCTCTTATTAAGGTTCCTCCCCCAAACTACTTCTTGAAGTTGGCATACAAATGCTCAGGCAGAGCCTGTGCTTGAGACTTTCAAAGAGTTTTTCCAAGTTCCAACACTGGAATCAGTCCCTGCATAACAATTGCACTCTCCCACAACGAGACCCTTGGGCAGAAACCACTCTGTCAATGCTCAACTGTTATACCCAGTCGTTCCTCTCCTCCCACATTTGCAGATGAATCTGAATAATCATCTTAATGCGCAACAAAAAGGCCACTAATGACAATGATCTATGCTTTCATATCAGTTTTAAAATCTTCGTGATTGAACTTGCTTTATATATTCAGTTACTCCACACTTGTCCATGAATAGTGAATGTACTTACCATGCATTAGTACAATATGTGTAACTGACTCGGTGATTTTCACCGGCCATTCAATGAGGTAATAGTTAATTCATCTTCTATACTCATCTCGTTCTGATTTGAGCATAAATTTACTTTATCAGAAACCCTCTTACGTGGAAAGAAACCAGGCTCTTTAGGCTCAACCAATTCCATCTCACTCCCTAACATTTGAAGCACTAAGGTCATGGTAGGCCTATCCTCTGGGTATTGTTGCACACACAAGAGACAAATATGGATGCAACGCAATACTTCTGAGACAACACATGACTCCTTTATGTTTGAGTCGATCAACTCTAATGCCTTGTCCTCCTTCCAAAGTGACCATGCCTGAGTCATAAAAGAAGAATGTTAATAACATTTCAATGATAACCATTACCAAAAAAATATGTGAGTGCTTACATAACCAACAAGGTTAAGAGTCTGGTTTCCATGACAAAGAGCTCTATTTTTATTCCCACATATAATCTCCAACAATAAAATGCCAAAGCTGAAGACGTCAGATTTTATTGAAAATAGCCCATCAACAGCATACTCTGGTGCCATGTATCCACTACAAGAAACCATTAAAGCAAAAAATATTCACATAAGGCATAATTTTATTTATATATATTATATATATAGCACCAGATAGGTAGACAGACACTCACTAGGTCCCAACTACTCTATTTGTGTTTCCTTCCGTCTGATCTCCACCAAAAGCTCTTGCCATTCCAAAATCTGATATTTTTGGATTCAACTTATCATCAAGTAAAATGTTACTTGCTTTGAGATCTCTATGGATAATTCTCAATCGGGAATCTTGGTGTAGATACAAAAGCCCCCTAGCAACTCCAAATATTATGTGCAAGCGCCGAGGCCACTCTAACAATTTACCTTTTGTTTGATCTGTTTTTTGCAAAGCAAATCTATTATTCAATGCTGAATGTTCATGTTTAATATGTCTAAAGTCAAAAAATGAAGGAGTGTGCTGTTCGCCATGTATGTTTAATATGTATCAAAGTTATAAACACACTAGTGCATCTTAATCGATATGTTCTTGATATTTCATACCAAAAATGAAGGAGTCTAGGCTGCCGTTAGCCATGTATTCATAAATAAGCAATTTTTCTTGTTCTTGAATGCAACAACCAAGAAGTTTTACAAGATTTCGATGTTGAAGTTTTGCTATCAGTTTTACTTCATTTATGAACTCTGTCATTCCTTGTCCGGAACTCCTTGAAAGTCTCTTCACAGCAATTTCTCTCCCATCTGCTAATTTCCCCTGCACAATCACATTATTATGAATAATGCTCCTTTTAATAATAACACTTTTTCTGTTTTACTCTAGCAATAGTACAGACATATTCAATTACCCAATATACAGGTCCAAATCCACCTTCTCCAATCTTATTCTCCAACAAGAAATTATTAGTGGCACTAGTAATTATTGGCAGATCAAACAATGGGAGATCTATATCATCTACATGTCTTTCTATGTTATCTTCTGTCATCGACTTCTCTGTAGAATGGGAAAAGGCCATCAACAATATAATCAAACGTGAAGAGGAGATTGAATAAAACTGGTAATAATACATAAACATACTTGTTCCATAAGAAATAAAAAAATAAAACAGTGTGGTCCCGATGTCTTCCACATCTAGCATAGCAAGTTAACAAACTCTAGATCATGTAACCAATGAGATACGGTGCAACATTAAAAGGTTACATAGTAGTATATTACGGCAATGGTTTCTTGACTTTTAGAATTGTTTCTATATAAAACATAGACAACAAAATAAAGCCACAAATTTAGTGAAAATAAAAGTGAAGAATAATTTTACCTGCAATCTTCCTTCGGACTCTATAGATAAAATAAATGCATAGCAAAAGCATCCCAGAAATTACAGGAATGGTGATAGCAACTATTGTTCTCGTGTTCTTCTTGCTAGAAACAACTGCTGTCGAGTTGCTGTTACTCCCAGTTTCAGGCTCTACAGTGTTGAATTTGATAAAAGCAAAAAGCTGAAAGTTAAATCCCAGATTAAAGGAATGATCTTCAGTTTCCAAAGTTTCAATTGAACCTATGATGGAAGTATCAGTGAGCAAAGTTACCTAACTCTGATGCCGGCATCCGGATATATAGATCCTGCCCACCAGCTTCAAATTGTTTGATGTCAATCAGATCACCAAACCACATGACACAACCACTACCTCCTCCTCTGATGTCTGAATTAGTGTAGGCCATGCAAGAGCAATTATTCAAGCACTTGCTTCTGCATTCATCTAGACCAATATTTTCATCCATCCAAGTATGTGTAGTATCTGGCACTTTAAGGCCTACAAATTTGACAAATCCATCCGTCTGTTTGTCGTTGCAGCTTAATGGTTTATTGCGGACACATCCTTGCGAAAAACCCCATGAGTTCCACTCACTTGGTGACTTGGGACTGAACCCTTGTAAACATTGGCATAGTAGTTCTTGTGTAGTTTTGCACTTTCCATAGGCTCCACAGAAGCCATAATTGTCACAGAAGTCTTTTGGGTAGTAGTCATGAATCTCCCAAGACTGCTTATCCTCCACCCATAAATACATTCGAAAACCTTCCAACCTTGTTACTACGACTCTGGAGATTATAGATTCATTCTGGACACTATAAGTGTAGAACATCTCATCCTTATTGGTGGCATAATTGAAATCATTTTTGGTGACATATTTGAAATCATAAAATGGTTGAGGCTTTTGATCTGGTAAGCCACTAAAATAAAGGCCATTCCATGGTCCCAACCGATAGTACCTGAATAATGTCCCATTTGTGAAATAAAATTCAGGATAATTATGGAGCAGTAAACCCCATGAAACATCTCCAGGAGATGGATCATGTTCACTCCTCCAAGATTTTAGTCTCCATTCCTTACCATTTTGAAGGTTCCATCCCAACTTCATTCCTGGCAATAGTGTACCAATTGGATAGTCAAAACTCTGCCACAAATACAGTTCCTCTGAGTTTATTTCTCCCTCATTTCTTACCACAAGATTGCCACTGTCCAAGAGCTCTGCCACTGGATTCTGTGCTTGTTTCTGAGTGGTGGTGTGCCACACAACAGAGCCATTATGGGTTAGCACAAGGTTGCCTGTGCTGTTCAGTGTTAACAAGCCTGAGGAACCATTGATGGGGTTGGCACCATTTGCAACCCAGACAACTGTATGAACTGGGATATTCTTGTACCATATCCCCAAGTAACGTTTGCTTGAATTAACGAGGTTGAAGAAACCAAGTTCAAACTTGCCACCTTGGGACACTAATGTCTTGCCATCACTCATGGAATGGGACACACTGATAGAATCAACTGCTATGGAAACTTCTAGAGAAGGAACAAGAATGTAAGCAACCATAATCAGGAAAGAAAGAATGTCCATTGGATTCTAGCTTTTCTGGTACTTTGGTACTAAAATGTCTCTCTGATAAGACAAGGATGACACATAGAAACACACTTCGTTGTTCATTCATCATTTCCAAGTCAAACTTGTTTTGCTGCAATAGAGAGTAGAGACGGTGGTTGGGAGCATTGATGTCGATTCATAAATGTAATGGATGATATAGGTGATAGAATTCAACACTCAATACAAGTGGATATTCGAGTGAGGATTAGTTAAGTTAGTTTCAAATCAGTTAAATTAGTTAACAATGTAATTGATTTTGTTATTATGTTCAACTACTGTTAGTGTTAGTTAGTTGATTAGATCTTTCCTATTGTAATGTAAAGCCTATATATTTGTAGGTGCCTTCTACCTTGCTCCATCACCAAAGTTGGAGCAAGCTTGCTCCTTATTGACGAATAATTGTAGACCAACCATTATGCCACAGTGGAATCTACATGTACAATTTGTCTTTTAGTAGTTAAAGCTATACGTATGGGTATTTACTCTGAACACCAACTTTGTATTCACAACTTATTCAAAAAATTAAAAAATACCTTTACTGAAATGTGAATTAACTCTCACCGATCCCTAACATTTTTCATCTCGACAGCACCCCACCATCTTCTTCAATCAGATCTGGAAATTTCTAGTTCAACCCATTTTCATGTTCTTGCTCCTGCAACAAATACAAACTCATTCTTTCACTTTTCTCTATGTCTGAAATCCCCCTCACACAAAAAAAAAAAAAAAAATTCCCCAAATTCGTCAATTAGGGTTCAACCCAATTCCAATTTTGTTCCCCAATATTTAGTTCACTACCACATTTTCTCTGCAGCGTCTTCCCCTTCGTTCAGCACCGCCGCACCTGGCCTCCCTCAACTTCGTTCTCCTCCATTCATCTTCGTTCAATGCAGCGGGTGCTTCACTCAAGGGCGCTGGAACAAGGATTGTTGCACTTAACTCAAATCCAACAGAGTTCTTCTTCCAAGGCCCATGAATCTGCACCACACCCCCACCCCCTTATTTGTGACTATCAACCTAGAACCACACTTTTTTTTTTTGTTTCTAATCATTCTTGCTGGGAAGCGTCTTCCAGCCTTCTTCATCTTCACTTGGATGATGAACCCTTAATTGCTACTTCTTGTAATTTACATGTAAGATCACATTTGGCTGTAACTTTTCGAATTTACATGTAAGGAGAATTTTCGAATTGAAATCCCCAAAGGTGAGATCTGAGATCTGGGTAAAAGAATATGAAGATGAACAATTATTACTTTTTAAATTTATTTTTTTATTAACTTTTTTATTTATTAATTATATCTTTTTTTAAAATAAATACGAAATATGAATGTAATTCAGCTGCAATACAAAAACAATAATTCAAATACAATAGAATACATGTATTATAATCAGTTGACTATTATTGCTGAGGTGTCAAGTGAAATGATCCTATTGGGTAGTCAACAAAGAGCAAGGTTGCACCAGCAAAAGTGCTGGTGCAACTTCGACGGAACCATATTTGTAATGTTGTATTGTAGTTAGATTCAATCAATTCAATGAAAATATTCATCCCGCATATATGAACTTAGAGTGTGTTTGGGAAAGATTGTTTTTCCCCATTTCAGCTGTTTTTTAGCTTAAAAGCTATTTCATAGATAATCTATCATGTTTGGCATTTTGCTTAAATTTATAAAAAAGCTTTTTTCAGGGGGAAAAAGCTGTGTTATGCCATCTAGTTTTTTCTAGCTTAAGATTGTTGTGATTTGATTATTTTTCATTCTCAAGACTCTCTTCCATGTTTATCCCTACAAAACTAACTTCTAAACAAATATTATTAAATTATACAAATAACTTCATACCCTTTTTTGTAATTTATTATATAAAAGTGATTTTTTTGCACCACCCAAACGAAATAGATTATCTTAAAATCGTTTTTCAGCAAACAGACCCAAACAAAAACAGATTCTGATTATAATCGATTATCACAATAATCGATTATACAAAAATTGATTATCAGCACAATTTTTTTTTTCCAGCTTTCCCAAACACACTCTTAATAGTGGAAACTATTTGCATCCTGCGGTCCTGCCCCCTTTGTTAACTTTACTAGGGTATATTTGCTTAAAATAAGTTTAAGTGTTGCTTTGGTTAGAAGAAGGGATTTGGGGAAAATATTTTAAAAAATATTTTCCTAGATACATAATTTTCTAATTTCCCAAATAACATACTTTTAATATTATTTTTTAAAATACACATTTTCTTTGTCTTATGAGAAGTCGGTATTTGGAAAGCTAACTTTCCTTTTACAACTTTTTATTTTTCTTTTCTTGTTGGAAAGTCGACATCCCAATTGTCTGACTTCCCTTATTGTTTTTACCTTTGTTCCCTTCTATGTTGGAAGTCCCTTTTTTTTCCAAATAACTTTTGAATTTTATTTAATTTTTTTACTATTAAAAAACAAAGAAAAAACATAGAAGGGTTCCAATGATTTTTAAAAAGATGTGTAGTTTGAGAAGTAATGTGGAAATGTGTGTATTTGATTTTAACGTTAGCCTTCTTTGTATCTTCTCTTTGCGACTCTTCACTTAAGGTGTTGTAGAGTTTGCACATAATGGAAAATCTTCATGATCTACTTTTACAGCCCCCCAAAAATCCATTGCTTCAAGATGAACCGTCATCATAATGGCCCACGGTTCATATTCATCACTATCGAAAACTAGTGGTGAAATTGTTGTGAATGATGTGTCAGCTTCCATTATGGTTTCTCTTAACTCACAGATCCCTCAAAATGAAAGCCCTTATACCGATTTGTGGGTTATTTTTATGATTATAAAATATTTTGAGGATAAATCTAACTTTTTTTGCTTGGCTCTATAGTATAACATAAAACTCGGATACAAAATTCAAATAAATCCTTATTTTTAGGAACGACTAATATTATCCTAATTTTAAAATTTAAACACATAACATCTTAGGATTCTTGGCTGGATAAATAATTGAATCAAGAAAATCCTAAATTATCAATTTATTGCAGCTATTTATTGATTTATCAACGACAATCACATGTCGTTTCTCATTATTGGTTTTCAACGGCATATCCAAACCTAAAAACCATAACCTTTTACAAATGATAGATTCTGCCAGGATGGAACATGTATCTTTCATAAAACTATTGCAGGACAAGGTAATTTACAAATTTCTAAGCATTATATCAGTTTCAACAAAAGCTTAGTAATGAAATTTACTTTATATATTCAATTACACAAGTATAGAAGAATATGTAAACAGGTTCTGAAACACTAGTCATTTAGTAGTATTGTACTTAGAATGGAACTATACATAGTTTAGTGCAATACATGCAGCTATGTCATTGATTTTCACCGAGGACCCAATAAGGTTATCGTTATTTCGTTGTTTGAACTCGTATCATTCCCACTTAAGCTCGAATTTGCTTCAATTGATTCCTTCTTTGTAAAGAAACCTGGTTCTTTAGGCATGTCCAATTCCATCTCACTCCCTAACATTAAAACCACCGAGGTCATGGTAGGCCTATCCTCTGGGTATTGTTGCACGCACAATAGACCTACATGGATGCAACGTAATGCTTCACATACAATGCATGATTCCTCTATGTTTGAGTCAATTATTTGTAAAGCCCTGCCCATTTTCCAGAGTGTCCATGCCTGCATCATAAAAGAAGAAGAAATTGTTATTACCAAAAAAAAATTGTCTATAATGTGTCATTGTATGTTAACTTAGATAAATTAAAAATTATCTAAGTGCTTACATGCCCAACAAGGTTAAGGGTTTGCTTTGCACGATAACGACCTCTATTTTTCTTCCCACATATAATCTCTAACAATAAAACTCCAAAGCTGAAGACATCAGATTTTATAGAAAATTGCCCGTCAATAGCATACTCTGGTGCCATGTATCCACTGCAAGAAACCATTATTAAAGCAAAAATATTCACATGTGTCATGTCTGTAACAAATAAATGAAGTGAAATGCTAGCAACATACTCTTTAACACATTCTTTTCAACACACCCTCTAGTAATGAATGGATTTCAAGTGGAATCCACTTAATGGAGAGTGAATCCATATGATTTAGTAGGTCCCATATAAAATTTACTCAATAATAGTGGAGAATTTGTTGAAGAATGTGCTTTAAATAGTGTATTGGTAGCATTTCTCATAAATGAATAAGTAAATAATGTAGTGGTAGACAACTAGACACTCACTAAGTCCCAACTATTCTATTTGTGTTTCCTTCGATCTGCTCTGCTCCAAAAATTCTAGCCATTCCAAAATCTGATATTTTTGGATTTAAAGTTTCATCTAGTAAAACATTACTTGCTTTGAGGTCTCTATGAACAATCCTCAATCGAGAGTCTTGATGAATATACATAAGTCCCCGTGCAATTCCACAGATTATATGGAATCTCTTTGGCCACTCTAGCAATTTACCTTTGGCAGGATCTGTTTTATTGAAAGCAAATATGTTAAACATTCAACATAGAATATTCAAGTTTAAGAAGCTGCTTACTATAACTGAAGTCATATCTCTAATAAAAGATTTCTTGACATTCCATACCAAAAATGAAGTAGTCTAAGCTGCCATTAGCCATGTATTCATAAACTAGAATTCTTTCTTGTCTCTGAATGCAACAGCCAAGAAGCTTTACAAGATTCCGGTGCTGAAGTTTTGCAATAAGTTTTACTTCATTTATGAACTCAGTCATCCCTTGTCCCGAGCTCTTTGATAGTCTTTTTACAGCAATTTCTTGCTCATCCCCTAATTTTCCCTGCATAAATACATCCATATGAGTAGATGCAGTTTATAATGTTAATACTTCTTTAGTTGTTCTAACTTTGGTATTAGTACTCGAATATTTGAATTACCCAATATACAGGTCCAAAACCACCTTCACCAATCTTGTTCTTCACTGAGAAGTTATTAGTGGCAGTAATGATTGTTGACAAATCAAGCAATGGGAGATCCAGATCATCCACATATCTTTCATAGATATCTTCTGTTTTTGACTTTTCTGGAAATGAAAAAAGGCCTTCAGCAATATCATAAAACATTGTGAGGGAATTGAAACTGGTTAAAATAGATAAATATGCTTTGTCCAGAGAAAAAGGAAAACATAATAATATATGTAAAAAAGCCACTTGACCTATAAGTCAAAGGATAGTTTTAAATACTCTAAAAATTGACAAATAGCAGAATGTCCATATAAAATATTACACATAGAACCATGTAGCCATCTTTTTAGTGAAATGTGAGAGAAGATAAGAAAATTTTACCAGCAATGTTCCTCCGGACTCTATAGATAAAATAAATAGCAAGTGAAATCATTCCCAATGCTGCTGAAATGGTGGTCATAACAATTATTTTCATGTTCTTGTGGTGTCCATACTCAGCATCTTCATGGTTGAATTTGATCAAACAGAAAAAACAATGGTTAAACTTAAATCCCATATTGAAAGAGTATTCTTGAATTTTCAATGACAGTATCGAAACTTTGGTGAGAAGAATGAAGGATTAAAGTTAATTAAAGTGTTTACCTATTTCTGAAGCAGTCATCCTGATATATAGATCCTGCCCTACACCACCTGGAAATTGTTTGATGTCAAGTAGTTCACCAAACCACATGACACAGCCACTACCTGATTGTCCTATATCTGAATTTGTATAAGCCGTACAGGAACAATTATTCAAGCACTTGGTTCTGCACTGCTCTAGATCAATAATCTTATCCACCAAAGTATATTCAGTATCTGGCACTTTCAAGCTTAACAACTTGACAAAACCATCAGTAAGTTTATCACTGCAGTTAAATGGATAGTTCCTGACACATCCTTCAGACCAGTCCATTGAGTTCCACTTTCCAGGTGACTTAGGCTTGAACCCTTTTAAACATCCACATACTGGTGATTCACTGATGCTGCAGTATGCATGGGCTCCACATAGGTTATAAGTATCACAATAGTCTCCAGGCAAATTTGAATATCTCATCCATAATCTATCAGTTTCGGACCAGACAAAGCGAGGGCGACTGTAACTGGTTTGGTTAAGTACTGCTATTGTTATCAGAGAAGTTTTGTTCCATGTGTAATAAACCTCATTCTTATTGGATACAAAGTTGAACTCGAAAATGGGATTAGGCTTCAATTCTGGCATGCCACTGAAACGAAGGCCATTCCATGGTCCAATTCTGTATAACTTTTTTGTTCCCTTCATCATATAGACTTCAGGATATTTATGCAGCACAACACCCCAAGAAAAATCTCCTGGGGCAGGATCATCAGCACTCTTCCAAGCCGTAATTTGCCTATTCAGATTTCTTCTTCGGTCCCATCCCAGCTTCATACCTGCCATCATTGTGTTAGATGGGTAGTCAAAGCTTTGCCACAAATAATTGGCTTCTTCATTTTCTTCATTCTCATTTCTTATGACAAGATTGCCATATTCTAGCAGCTCCGCCACCGGATTCTGTGCTTCTTTGATAGGCGTTGTGTACCAAACGACGGTGTTGTAGTGAGTAAGGACCAAGCTGCCAGTGCTGTTTAGTTCTAAGATGGCAGAGGTATCATTGATTGGGTTGCGACCGTTCGCAACCCAAACAATGGTTTGAGGTAGGATGTTCTTGTAATAAATTCCGAGGTAATGTTTGTTGGGATTTGTCAGAGTGAAGAAACCAAGTTCAAAGGTTCCATCTTTGGAAACTATGGTTGTGCTACCAGTGATGGAATGGGACTTAGCAATGGATGAGTCCACTGCTATGGAAACTCTAGGAGAAGGAACAAGTAGTAGTATATAAGAAATGACACTAATGAAAGAAAGGAAAAACTCCATTGAGTACTAAGCTTGAGCTTAAAGCAACCACACTGAAGAGAAGTTAAAATGAAACCATTTAAATATACAACAAAATGTACGGTAAACCAAAGTTATTGGAATATTTAATTAAGAGTAAACTAAACAAGAGTAGACAAGTAAAATGATTGAACAAAGAATACTGGTGATGCATAAGGTGGAGACTATTGTGTTCTGATTTGAATAGTATATATTGACTGACTTAGGTAAATACAAATTTTGTTATCTTTTTTTTCAAATATAGAGTTTCCAATGGAATCCTATTTCGTGGTTTACGGGTTTTGGTTCTGTAGTTCCAGTTTAAAGGGAGAAACGGATGATAGTACTATCGTAGACTTGAATATTGTGGTTCACAACACATACAGTCACTGTCCATGTATCTGCCTTGAGATGTCTTCAAAAGACAAAAATGGAGATAAGCATTGAAACTTCAGATAGCGCGTTATTCTTTGTTCAAAGGAATATTCATTCTCTATTTCTCTGTCTTATTTAAACATAATCTTTGAATATCGTTTTTCACGTTTTTTGTCAGTTATCAATCCCATGGGATAAATCTATCTATCTATCAATCCCATTTGGGATAAATATCACTCTCCCAACAAATTTTTTCCCTCCAAAACCATACCTCTTTTTTCTCTTCTTCTACAATCTATAATATAATTAATAATTTTTTATTTTAAATTTCAAAACATTTTCAGCACTTTCTCTCTCTTATCTATAAGTATATATATGAAGCTCAACAAATTTCATAATACAAGATCTAGGTATCATTAATGTAATTTACACTTATTATAATATTATATTATTTTTTGGTGTAACACTTATTATAATATTTGTTAACAAGTTACCGCTCACCTCTTTTTTTTTTTTTTTTCTATTTTATGATTTTATTTCAATCAAATTGCGTCCAAAAAAAAAAATCCAACACATTATATTTTCCTACTTTCCTCTCTTGCTATTCCCCCAAGCCAAGACTTTCATGCTACCATCAATAAATTAACAAACTAATATCACATTTATTTACATACTAAAAAAAAAGGACTAATATCATATTAATAAATTAAAATCAGCTATGTTTTTTTATTGATATTATCATAAAAATTTGATACTTCATTCCGCTTGACTTATTATTTTATTATTATTCATATGCTTTATTTAATAAATTTAAATAAATAATAATGCATGATAAAATAGAATTATTCCTATACAGTGTTCTTACCCATGACTTCTTTTTTAATATTAATTATAAATTATGATCAATTTTTTATTACAATAATAATCCTTATTTTATTAATATTTTTACTTCATATATAATAGTAATTTAATTGGAATTATTTTTATTATTCGAGAAAATATGTTCATATACATAACACAAATTATTTACATTAAGATAAAACATATTCATGATTTTTAAAATTATTTTAATTCATCTTTACAGTATTTAATGGTTTTTTTTTTTTACTAATCAAAGTTAAATAGCCTTTAAGAAATTAAAATAAAAAACATTTTGATGAATATGTACTAATTGTACATCACCTTAGAAAATAGCAATTTTTACTGTCTCACACACATATATTCATTAATATTTCAAAATTTTAGTTTCATAGTATAACAAAAATGTTTTTTACAGGGGTGGGGGCCGTGGGGCAGCTCAACTGGTTTGAGCTGAAGGCAAAAGAAGTTGAAAGACCAGGATTCAAACCCATACAAAGGAGAAAAAAAACTAACATACTAACATTTGCTTATAAAAAAGAATTTTTTTTATTATAAACATATGAATGATAATTTGAAAAATTATATCAAGATTTTTTATATTGTTGACTTCCAAATAATAATTTTATTAAAATATACATTATCTAAAATATTAAAAATTTGAATTATATATTATCAGAAAAAATTGAATTACATGAAACGGACAACTTGAAATTATATTAAAGTATAAATCAAATTGATAAATATTTATGTACACAAGTACAATACATGACTTTGAAGTATAAAATTTAAAAATATCCATTTCAAAATGTACAACAAAACTCAAACAGTTAAAATTATTTCAATTTATTTCATATGAATTAGTGAAAAATTATAAATAGTTAATCCTTACATTTTTATGCTAGAATTATTCCTTTTTATTTTTATTTATCTTAAACTTACTTTTTTTTGTCTCAATTTTTTTTTAAATGTTATTAAATTAAAAAATGGATTCTAAATTTTTTTTTTTTTACAAAATATACTAACTCTTCTTATGTGTCATATTATTACTTTTATACTGAATAAATTTATACTATTAATAAATTTTTATGTATAGCACTATTTGTAATAATTTGTTAACAAATTTAGGTTATAAAAATATTTTTTATTTTTTATTTTTTAATATTTGGTTATAATATATATTTAAATTGTAGATTTCAAGTGTTGTGATTGATATCTTAATATAATTTTTTTTTTGTATAGGATTATAATATGAAATTAAATTCTATGCAATGTCAGTGTAAAAGATTTTGACATATATGATTTTATTTTAATAACTAAGAGAGAGAAATGAGCTTTTGCCACATCATGTAACCCCAAAAAAAAAACTAAGAGAGAGAAATAAAAATAAAACTAATGTTGATTTGTTAAGACATTATTGGATGTCGTGTCAAAATCTTTTACATTGACAGCGTATAGAAATTAAACTCTTATTATTTCTCTACTCTTAATTATTTAAATAAAAGCACACAAATATCAAAATATTAGTAATTGTCGGTATAAAACTTTTTACACCAACAATACATATACTTTAATCCAAATATTAAGATAAATATACATATATTAATATACATATTAACTTAATATATAATTATATTTATTTTCATATGAATTAATTAAAGCGAAGTAAGTAAAAAGGACCCGTGCGTAGCACGGGCACCTTTCTAGTTAGGGAAAAAATTAATACTTCACTAGTTTCTAATATGAAAATAAACTTGAACAAAAAAAATTGTTATGTTTAGTCCCTTCATTACATCGTATTCAAAGGAAGTCAAGCAAGTTTGGGCCACATTAAGTTTCACCGTGTTAACATGAACCTTGGACCACCAAACTTCTAGTAGTTCTCTGGTCTTTTTTGTATATTTTAGATAGATCTTGAATGGTTTGAAGTGGAAAGAGGCCATGTAGCTTATTAGATATGCTTGAAGAGAATATGCAATTGAGACTTCAACTAAGGAAAATAGTGCTACTTCGGGCAAAATGATTTTTAGGGATGTTTATCAACCGATTTAGATCACAAAAACCAAACAGAAAAATCGAAAATCGAACAAACCCAAAATCGAAAAACCTATTTTTTTTCATTGGATTGGATCGGATTTTGGATCCCCAATGAAACCCAATCCAATCCAAACTGATCTAATATATACATATACTATTATTTTTGAAATTATAGTATTTTACCAAAATTTTTGATGCATAACATATATATACTTGATTGAGTAAACATGAAAAATAAGAAATCAATTAAGTAAATTTGAAAAATAATTAACTACAATTTATTTGAAGCCGATTCAAAGAAAAAAAAATAGGATAAGTGAGAATAGATATAGAGAATTAACATAAAAGAACGTGTTAAAAAATATCAATAATTATTTTTTTTTATCAAACTTCCAAATTAAAATTGTGTCAACAATTCTCTATAATTTTTTCACTCGTCATCAAATCAAATAATTGTTAATAGGAACAAATAGTTGCTACCTTTCATAAAGGTTCTAATGTTTTAATATAAAGAGAGGTTAAAATAAGTATTCAGCATCATAAATTAACTCACTTAAATGAAGATTATCTTTTGTTCACTATTAAATATAAATAGAAAAGACACTTGCCATAAAAAAATGACAAAAACCAAATTATCTAATTCAATCCAAACCGTATTTGATTGGATTGGATTAGATTGAATCTAATTTTTTTAAGGAAGCAAACTGAGATCCAATCCAAACCGTACGTTGTTTTCATCATTGGATCGGATTTTTTTAATTCAAAATCGATTCAATCCAATCTTGGGACAAATGTCACTCTCCCAACAAATTTTTTCCCTCCAAAACCATACCTCTTTTTTCTCTTCTTCTACAATCTATTATATAATTAATAATTTTTTATTTTAAATTTCAAAACATTTTCAGCACTTTCTCTCTCTTATCTATAAGTATATATAAAGCTCAACAAATTTCATAATACAAGATCCAGGTGTCAATGATGTAATTTACCGTTATTATAATATTATATTATTTTTTGGTATAACACTTATTATAATATTTGTTAACAAGTTACCGCCCACCTCTTTTTTTTATTATTATTTCTATTTTATGATTTTATTTCAATCAAATTGCGTCAAACAAGAAAAAAAATCCAACACATTATATTTTCCTACTTTCCTCTCTTGCTATTCCCCCAAGCCAAGACTTTCATGCTACCATCAATAAATTAACAAACTAATATCACATTTATTTACATACTAAAAAAAAAGGACTAATATCATATTAATAAATTAAAATCAGCTATATTTTTTATTGATATTATCATAAAAATTTGATACTTCATTCCGCTTGACTTATTATTTTAATATTATTCATATGCTTTATTTAATAAATTTAAATAAAATAATAATGCATGATAAAATAGAATTATTCCTATACAGTGTTCTTACCCCTGACTTATTTTTTAATATTAATTATAAATTATGATCAATTTTTTCTTACAATAATAATCCTTATTTTATTAATATTTTTACTTCATATATAATAGTAATTTAATTGGGATTATTTTTATTATTCGAGAAATTATGTTCATACATAACACAAATTATTTACATTAAGATAAAACTTATTCATGATTTTTAAAATTATTTTAATTCATCTTTACAGTATTTAATGATTTTTTTTACTAATCAAAGTTAAATAGCCTTTAAGAAATTAAAATAAAAAACATTTTTATGAATATGTACTAATTGTACATCTCCTTAGAAAATAGAAATTTTTATAGGGGTGGGGCAGCTCAACTGGTTTGAGCTGCAGGCAAAAGAAGTTGGAGGGCCAGGATTCAAACCTATACAAAGGAGAAAAAAAAACTAACATAACAACTAACATACTAACATTTGCTTATAAAAAAGAATTTTTTTATTATAAACATATGAATGATAATTTGAATAATTATATCAAGATTTTTTATATTGTTTACTTCCAAATAATAATTTTATTAAAATATACATTATCTAAAATATTAAAAATTTGAATTATATATTATCATAAAAAATTGAATTACATGAAACGGACAACTTGAAATTATAATCAAATTGATAAATATTTATGTACACAAGTACAATACATCACTTTGAAGTATAAAATTTAAAAATATCCATTTCAAAATGTACAACAAAACTCAAACAGTGAAAATTATTCCAATTTATTTCATATGAATTAGTGAAAAATTATAAATAGTTAATCCTTACGTTTTTATACTAGAATTATTCCTTTTTATTTTTGTTTATCTTAAACTTACTTTTTTTTGTCTCAATTTTTTTTTAAATGTTATTAGATTAAAAAATGCATTCTAATTTTCTTTTTTTACAAAATATACTAACTCTTCTTATGTGTCATATTATTACTTTTATACTGAATAAATTTATACTATTAATAAATTTTATGTATAGCACGATTTGTAATAATTTGTTAACAAATTTAGGTTATAAAAATATATTTTATGTTTTATTTTTTAATATTTGGTTATAATATATATTTAATGTAGATTTCAAGTGTTGTGATTGATATCTTAATATAATTTTTTTTTGTATATGATTATAATATGAAGTTAATTTCTATGCAATGTCAGTGTAAAAGATTTTGACATATATGCTTTTATTTTAATAACTAAGTGAGAGAAATGAGCTTTTGCCCCATCCTGTAACCAAAAAAAAAAAAAAACTAAGAGTGAGAAATAAAAATAAAACTAATGTTGATTTGTTAAGACATTATTGGATGTCGTGTCAAAATCTTTTACATTGACAGTGTATAGAAATTAAACTCTTATTATTTCTCTACTCTTAGTTATTTAAATAAAAGCACACAAATATCAAAATTTAGTAATTTGGTATAAAACTTTTTACACCAACAATACATATACTTTAATCCAAATATTAAAATAAATATACATATATTAATATACATATTAACTTAATATATAATTATATTTATTTTCATATGAATTAATTAAAGCGAAATAAGTAAAAAGGACCCATGCGTAGCACGGGCACCTTTCTAGTTAGGGAAAAATTTAATACTTCACTAGTTTCTAATATGAAAATAAACTTGAACAAAAAAATTGTGATGTTTAGTCCCTTCATTACATCGTATTCAAAGGAAGTCAAGCAAGTTTGGGCCACATTAAGTTTCACCGTGTTAACATGAACCTTGGACCACCAAACTTCTAGCAGTTCTCTGGTCTTTTGTACATTTTAGATAGATCTTGAATGGTTTGAAGTGGAAAGAGGCCATGTAGCTTCCGAGATATGCTTGAAGAAAATATGCAATTGAGACTTCAACAAAGGAAAATAGTGCTACTTCGGGCAAAATGATTTGTAGGGATGTTTATCAACCGATTTAGATCACAAAAAACAAACCGAAAAAACGAAAATCGAGCAAACCCATAATCGAAAAAACCTATTTTTTTTCCATTGGATTGGATCGGATTTTGGATCCCCAGTGAAACCCAATCCAATCCAAACTGATCTAATATATACATATACTATTATTTTTGAAATTATAGTATTTTGCCAAAAATTTTGATGCATAACATATATATACTTGATTGAGTAAACATGAAAAATAAGAAATCAATTAAGTAAATTTGAAAAATAATTAACTTCAATTTATTTGTAGCCGATTCAAAGAAGAAAAAAAATAGGATAAGCGAGATTTGATATAGAGAATTAACATAAAAGAACGTGTTAAAAAATATCAATAATTATTTTTTTTATCAAACTTCCAAATTAAAATTTTGTCAACAATTCTCTAGAACTTTTTCACTCGTCATCAAATCAAATAATTGTTAATAAGGAACAAATAGTTGCTACCTTTCATAAAGGTTCTAATGTTTTAATATAAAGAGAGGTTAAAATAAGTATTCAGCATCATAAATTAACTCACTTAAATGAAGATTATCTTTTGTTCACTATTAAATATAAATAGAAAAGACACTTGCCATAAAAAAAATGACAAAAACCAAATTATCTAATCCAATCCAAACCGTATTTGATTGGATTGGATTAGATTGAATCTAATTTTTTTTAAGGAAGCAAACTGAGATCCAATCCAAACCGTACATTGTTTTCATCATTGGATCGGATTTTTTTTAATTCAAAATCGAGTCAATCCAATCTTGGGACAAATGTCACTCTCCCAACAAATTTTTTCCCTCCAAAACCATACCTCTTTTTTCTCTTCTTCTACAATCTATTATATAATTAATAATTTTTTATTTTAAATTTCAAAACATTTTCAGCACTTTCTCTCTCTTATCTATAAGTATATATAAAGCTCAACAAATTTCATAATACAAGATCCAGGTGTCATTGATGTAATTTACCGTTATTATAATACTATATTATTTTTTGGTGTAACACTTATTATAATATTTGTTAACAAGTTACCGCCCACCTCTTTTTTTTATTATTATTTCTATTTTATGATTTTATTTCAATCAAATTGCGTCAAAAAAGAAAAAAAATCCAACACATTATATTTTCCTACTTTCCTCTCTTGCTATTCCCCCAAGCCAAGACTTTCATGCTACCATCAATAAATTAACAAACTAATATCACATTTATTTACATACTAAAAAAAAAAGGACTAATATCATATTAATAAATTAAAATCAGCTATATTTTTTTATTGATATTATCATAAAAATTTGATACTTCATTCCGCTTGACTTATTATTTTAATATTATTCATATGCTTTATTTAATAAATTTAAATAAAATAATAATGCATGATAAAATAGAATTATTCCTATACAGTGTTCTTACCCCTGACTTATTTTTTAATATTAATTATAAATTATGATCAATTTTTTCTTACAATAATAATCCTTATTTTATTAATATTTTTACTTCATATATAATAGTAATTTAATTGGGTTTATTTTTATTATTCGAGAAATTATGTTCATACATAACACAAATTATTTACATTAAGATAAAACTTATTCATGATTTTTAAAATTATTTTAATTCATCTTTACAGTATTTAATGATTTTTTTTACTAATCAAAGTTAAATAGCCTTTAAGAAATTAAAATAAAAAACATTTTTATGAATATGTACTAATTGTACATCTCCTTAGAAAATAGAAATTTTTATAGGGGTGGGGCAGCTCAACTGGTTTGAGCTGCAGGCAAAAGAAGTTGGAGGGCCAGGATTCAAACCTATACAAAGGAGAAAAAAAAACTAACATAACAACTAACATACTAACATTTGCTTATAAAAAAGAATTTTTTTATTATAAACATATGAATGATAATTTGAATAATTATATCAAGATTTTTTATATTGTTTACTTCCAAATAATAATTTTATTAAAATATACATTATCTAAAATATTAAAAATTTGAATTATATATTATCATAAAAAATTGAATTACATGAAACGGACAACTTGAAATTATAATCAAATTGATAAATATTTATGTACACAAGTACAATACATCACTTTGAAGTATAAAATTTAAAAATATCCATTTCAAAATGTACAACAAAACTCAAACAGTGAAAATTATTCCAATTTATTTCATATGAATTAGTGAAAAATTATAAATAGTTAATCCTTACGTTTTTATACTAGAATTATTCCTTTTTATTTTTGTTTATCTTAAACTTACTTTTTTTTGTCTCAATTTTTTTTTAAATGTTATTAGATTAAAAAATGCATTCTAATTTTCTTTTTTTACAAAATATACTAACTCTTCTTATGTGTCATATTATTACTTTTATACTGAATAAATTTATACTATTAATAAATTTTATGTATAGCACGATTTGTAATAATTTGTTAACAAATTTAGGTTATAAAAATATATTTTATGTTTTATTTTTTAATATTTGGTTATAATATATATTTAATGTAGATTTCAAGTGTTGTGATTGATATCTTAATATAATTTTTTTTTGTATATGATTATAATATGAAGTTAATTTCTATGCAATGTCAGTATAAAAGATTTTGACATATATGCTTTTATTTTAATAACTAAGTGAGAGAAATGAGCTTTTGCCCCATCCTGTAACCAAAAAAAAAAAACTAAGAGTGAGAAATAAAAATAAAACTAATGTTGATTTGTTAAGACATTATTGGATGTCGTGTCAAAATCTTTTACGTTGACAGTGTATAGAAATTAAACTCTTATTATTTCTCTACTCTTAGTTATTTAAATAAAAGCACACAAATATCAAAATTTAGTAATTGTTGGTATAAAACTTTTTACACCAACAATACATATACTTTAATCCAAATATTAAAATAAATATACATATATTAATATACATATTAACTTAATATATAATTATATTTATTTTCATATGAATTAATTAAAGCGAAATAAGTAAAAAGGACCCATGCGTAGCACGGGCACCTTTCTAGTTAGGGAAAAATTTAATACTTCACTAGTTTCTAATATGAAAATGAACTTGAACAAAAAAATTGTGAAGTTTAGTCCCTTCATTACATCGTATTCAAAGGAAGTCAAGCAAGTTTGAGCCACATTAAGTTTCACCGTGTTAACATGAACCTTGGACCACCAAACTTCTAGCAGTTCTCTGGTCTTTTGTACATTTTAGATAGATCTTGAATGGTTTGAAGTGGAAAGAGGCCATGTAGCTTCCGAGATATGCTTGAAGAAAATATGCAATTGAGACTTCAACAAAGGAAAATAGTGCTACTTCGGGCAAAATGATTTGTAGGGATGTTTATCAACCGATTTAGATCACAAAAAACAAACCGAAAAAACGAAAATCGAGCAAACCCATAATCGAAAAAACCTATCTTTTTTCCATTGGATTGGATCGGATTTTGGATCCCCAGTGAAACCCAATCCAATCCAAACTGATCTAATATATACATATACTATTATTTTTTAAATTATAGTATTTTGCCAAAATTTTTGATGCATAACATATATATACTTGATTGAGTAAACATGAAAAATAAGAAATCAATTAAGTAAATTTGAAAAATAATTAACTTCAATTTATTTGTAGCCGATTCAAAGAAGAAAAAAAATAGGATAAGCGAGATTTGATATAGAGAATTAACATAAAAGAACGTGTTAAAAAATATCAATAATTATTTTTTTATCAAACTTCCAAATTAAAATTTTGTCAACAATTCTCTAGAACTTTTTCACTCGTCATCAAATCAAATAATTGTTAATAAGGGACAAATAGTTGCTACCTTTCATAAAGGTTCTAATGTTTTAATATAAAGAGAGGTTAAAATAAGTATTCAGCATCATAAATTAACTCACTTAAATGAAGATTATCTTTTGTTCACTATTAAATATAAATAGAAAAGACACTTGCCATAAAAAAAATGACAAAAACCAAATTATCTAATCCAATCCAAACCGTATTTGATTGGATTGGATTAGATTGAATCTAATTTTTTTTAAGGAAGCAAACTGAGATCCAATCCAAACCGTACATTGTTTTCATCATTGGATCGGATATTTTTTAATTCAAAATCGATTCAATCCAATCTTGGGACAAATGTCACTCTCCCAACAAATTTTTTCCCTCCAAAACCATACCTCTTTTTTCTATTCTTCTACAATCTATTATATAATTAATAATTTTTTATTTTAAATTTCAAAACATTTTCAGCACTTTCTCTCTCTTATCTATAAGTATATATAAAGCTCAACAAATTTCATAATACAAGATCCAGGTGTCATTGATGTAATTTACCGTTATTATAATACTATATTATTTTTTGGTGTAACACTTATTATAATATTTGTTAACAAGTTACCGCCCACCTCTTTTTTTTTTTTTTTTTCTATTTTATGATTTTATTTCAATCAAATTGCGTCAAACAAGAAAAAAAATCCAACACATTATATTTTCCTACTTTCCTCTCTTGCTATTCCCCCAAGCCAAGACTTTCATGCTACTATCAATAAATTAACAAACTAATATCACATTTATTTACATACTAAAAAAAAAGGACTAATATCATATTAATAAATTAAAATCAGCTATATTTTTTTATTGATATTATCATAAAAATTTGATACTTCATTCCGCTTGACTTATTATTTTAATATTATTCATATGCTTGATTTAATAAATTTAAATAAAATAATAATGCATGATAAAATAGAATTATTCCTATACAGTGTTCTTACCCCTGACTTATTTTTTAATATTAATTATAAATTATGATCAATTTTTTCTTACAATAATAATCCTTATTTTATTAATATTTTTACTTCATATATAATAGTAATTTAATTGGGTTTATTTTTATTATTCGAGAAATTATGTTCATACATAACACAAATTATTTACATTAAGATAAAACTTATTCATGATTTTTAAAATTATTTTAATTCATCTTTACAGTATTTAATGATTTTTTTTACTAATCAAAGTTAAATAGCCTTTAAGAAATTAAAATAAAAAACATTTTTATGAATATGTACTAATTGTACATCTCCTTAGAAAATAGAAATTTTTATAGGGGTGGGGCAGCTCAACTGGTTTGAGCTGCAGGCAAAAGAAGTTGGAGGGCCAGGATTCAAACCTATACAAAGGAGAAAAAAAAACTAACATAACAACTAACATACTAACATTTGCTTATAAAAAAGAATTTTTTTATTATAAACATATGAATGATAATTTGAATAATTATATCAAGATTTTTTATATTGTTTACTTCCAAATAATAATTTTATTAAAATATACATTATCTAAAATATTAAAAATTTGAATTATATATTATCACAAAAAATTGAATTACATGAAACGGACAACTTGAAATTATAATCAAATTGATAAATATTTATGTACACAAGTACAATACATCACTTTGAAGTATAAAATTTAAAAATATCCATTTCAAAATGTACAACAAAACTCAAACAGTGAAAATTATTCCAATTTATTTCATATGAATTAGTGAAAAATTATAAATAGTTAATCCTTACGTTTTTATACTAGAATTATTCCTTTTTATTTTTGTTTATCTTAAACTTACTTTTTTTTGTCTCAATTTTTTTTTAAATGTTATTAGATTAAAAAATGCATTCTAATTTTCTTTTTTTACAAAATATACTAACTCTTCTTATGTGTCATATTATTACTTTTATACTGAATAAATTTATACTATTAATAAATTTTATGTATAGCACGATTTGTAATAATTTGTTAACAAATTTAGGTTATAAAAATATATTTTATGTTTTATTTTTTAATATTTGGTTATAATATATATTTAATGTAGATTTCAAGTGTTGTGATTGATATCTTAATATAATTTTTTTTTGTATATGATTATAATATGAAGTTAATTTCTATGCAATGTCAGTGTAAAAGATTTTGACATATATGCTTTTATTTTAATAACTAAGTGAGAGAAATGAGCTTTTGCCCCATCCTGTAACCAAAAAAAAAAAAAACTAAGAGTGAGAAATAAAAATAAAACTAATGTTGATTTGTTAAGACATTATTGGATGTCGTGTCAAAATCTTTTACATTGACAGTGTATAGAAATTAAACTCTTATTATTTCTCTACTCTTAGTTATTTAAATAAAAGCACACAAATATCAAAATTTAGTAATTGTTGGTATAAAACTTTTTACACCAACAATACATATACTTTAATCCAAATATTAAAATAAATATACATATATTAATATACATATTAACTTAATATATAATTATATTTATTTTCATATGAATTAATTAAAGCGAAATAAGTAAAAAGGACCCATGCGTAGCACGGGCACCTTTCTAGTTAGGGAAAAATTTAATACTTCACTAGTTTCTAATATGAAAATAAACTTGAACAAAAAAATTGTGATGTTTAGTCCCTTCATTACATCGTATTCAAAGGAAGTCAAGCAAGTTTGGGCCACATTAAGTTTCACCGTGTTAACATGAACCTTGGACCACCAAACTTCTAGCAGTTCTCTGGTCTTTTGTACATTTTAGATAGATCTTGAATGGTTTGAAGTGGAAAGAGGCCATGTAGCTTCCGAGATATGCTTGAAGAGAATATGCAATTGAGACTTCAACAAAGGAAAATAGTGCTACTTCGGGCAAAATGATTTGTAGGGATGTTTATCAACCGATTTAGATCACAAAAAACAAACCGAAAAAACGAAAATCGAGCAAACCCATAATCGAAAAAACCTATTTTTTTTCCATTGGATTGGATCGGATTTTGGATCCCCAGTGAAACCCAATCCAATCCAAACTGATCTAATATATACATATACTATTATTTTTGAAATTATAGTATTTTGCCAAAATTTTTGATGCATAACATATATATACTTGATTGAGTAAACATGAAAAATAAGAAATCAATTAAGTAAATTTGAAAAATAATTAACTTCAATTTATTTGTAGCCGATTCAAAGAAGAAAAAAAATAGGATAAGCGAGATTTGATATAGAGAATTAACATAAAAGAACGTGTTAAAAAATATCAATAATTATTTTTTTTATCAAACTTCCAAATTAAAATTTTGTCAACAATTCTCTAGAACTTTTTCACTCGTCATCAAATCAAATAATTGTTAATAAGGAACAAATAGTTGCTACCTTTCATAAAGGTTCTAATGTTTTAATATAAAGAGAGGTTAAAATAAGTATTCAGCATCATAAATTAACTCACTTAAATGAAGATTATCTTTTGTTCACTATTAAATATAAATAGAAAAGACACTTGCCATAAAAAAAAATGACAAAAACCAAATTATCTAATCCAATCCAAACCGTATTTGATTGGATTGGATTAGATTGAATCTAATTTTTTTTAAGGAAGCAAACTGAGATCCAATCCAAACCGTACATTGTTTTCATCATTGGATCGGATATTTTTTAATTCAAAATCGATTCAATCCAATCCACGAACATCTCGTTACGTTGGTTGTCTTATTTTTTCGCATTGAAAAGATCTTGCCCCCTAGTATACCTTTAGACATTATTGATCCACCATGTGACACGGCAAGGAAATTATAGGTTGGAAGCGATCACAACGGATTGTGTCTGGAGATAATTTTTGTGTGGACTGAATCACTGAACCAATAACAAAACGATGTCAATTTATGTAATTGTTTTCATACTTGACAGAAAATATATTTATAGAGACCCAGTTGTACACATATACAAGCATAAGAATATTCAGTTACTAAACTTTCAGTCAAATTAAACAAAAACAAAACAAAACAAAAAAAAAAAACAAAAAACGACACTATTTTATTGAATTTGTAGGCAAAACAAGTCAATATAGAAGAAATTTCCTTATTTTTTCATAATAAATATCTTTACGAGCTTACATCAACATGGGCTACCAAAATTGAGTTCATAATTTTTATTTTTTATTTTTTATGGAATGAGTTCGTTCATGATATTTCTGCTAACTGAATCACTTATTGCACATGCTTACAAATAACTTAAAATACATAATTTCAATAGAAAAATTATCTGCTTTAAAACGCAAAAGTCGGGAATACTAGAAGTGGTATTAATTAAACAAGGAAAGACAAGTGTTAAGAATCAAAACATTTAAAAATTCAAAGTTTTTTTTTTTTTTGATAACCATGTTATAAGTACGAAGTAGGCACCACCATTAGCAATGACTAATCTCCACCGAAAATATTTTGGACACACAATATGAGTTTTTCCCTCCCAACCAGATTTTTCTATCCACCACCGTTAGGTACTTAGGTGATTTGTAAATAACAAATGGATTCTTCAAATCCAGTGGAAGTCCAGCTACACAGGATGCTCTTGCCTTTCTTCAAAACTTGACTTTAATTTTTAAATGAAAGAGTTAATAAGAATATATTATTATTCTAATACAAGAAGTCATAGGCCCCTGCTTGTCAACAAAAAAAAAATCATAGGCCACTGCATGCCTAGGACCAAGCAGCTAAGGATATATATTTTTTTTTTTATATCCCAGAATATCCTCTGCACGTAACTATGAAAACTAATCTCTTGAGGTACTAGACTATATTTAAGGATTGACATCTCCCAATTATATTTTCTCCATATGTAAGAGTCGGGGATGGAACCCCTTACCCCTTGTTTAAGGGGCTCAAGCTCGTTACCACTTAGACAAAATATATGTTGATATAAGGATATATAAGTGTATTTAGAAACACAGTAGAAAATAGCAAAATTACTTTTCTATCGTAAGCCCGTTCTCACAATCGCTCGAAGAAAAAGTACTTCCAGAAAAAATTATAGTGTTGCTTATGCACTTGAAAACAATCACTACAAGAACAATAACCTATGCGCCGATTTTTAGTATTTTTTCTAAATGTCATTGTTAATTACTAATAAAATAATTTTAAAATAAAAACATAATTTTGTTGTATTCAATTGAAAAGCATAATAACTAAAAAAATAAATATTTTATCTTTAACACTAATTAAAACATAATTTTCTTGTTTTAACTTTTCAAATACTATTTATCTTTAAATAATTCTCAAAGTCTCACTTTCTGGTAATTTATCTTGTGAATTGCAAATCTTCATATTCGTGTATATTTGGATAAGCGTCCGATAAAATAATTTTAGATAAAATTGATTTTATAAAATTTATTTGGATAGAATTGAGTTTTCGGAGTGAAGTAATGTAATTTATTTTTGTATGTTTTTAGTTCAAAAGCAAGTGTGCCGTGAAATTTAGTGTAAATTTATCAACCTAACACTTTCAATGTTAACTAACTTCTAAATGAATATAGCTAACTTAACAAACTTAACAAATTAAGTTAACATTGAAAAACGCAAAAGCTATTTTTTTTAACTTTTAATCAAAATCGTATTTGAAGGTTGAATCAATTTTAATCAAACATCTTTTTTATTTTTTATTTTATACTAAAATCATGTTTAACAAGGGGCAAAATCAATAATAAAGATTTTCAACGTGAAACCAAATATATATAGAGGTAGGTTCAGCCTCGACCCGAAGACGTGGCCGTAATCAAATTCAACTGAAAACTGCGCTAAGCAGTCACTCAACAAAATCAAGCATGTAAGAACTAAGAACTTCATACATAAGCACAGCATAACTTTCCTCACGAATCATCATTTTACTCAATTTTATATATGCATGTGAATATAAAACACCACGAGTAGAGCTGTCAATTCGACTGGACCGACCCGTTCGGGCCAAGCCATTTTTCGGGCCGGACTGGGTTGGGCCAAAATTATGTGGGGATGCTAATTTGCTAACCTAGCCCAGCCTATGCGGGTTGCAGGCCAAACGGGTTGGCCCATGGGCCAATATTGTTTTTAAAATTAATGTTCTTGTTTTTTAAAGTTCGTTTTTTTTAACTAAAAAATACCGTTCATATGATTATAAATTATAGTTAACTTTTTATTTATTAAAAATATTCAGTACAAAATAATAATAATCATAAAAATGGTATACGTTTAACCATAACACAAAAAATTATTAGATCTCGTAAGTGACAAACTTTCTAATAGATTCCCTCCTGCACCATCAAATCCAGCAATAGCACCTCCACCACTTTTAAAGAAATCACTTACTCCAATGCCATCAACTAATTCATCTTTGTTTTTTCGGCATTTTTCTATTCCTATAATCAATACAAACAGTATAGCAAATGTTCCAATATATACTTGTGTAATTTCCTCATCCTTGTGATAAAGCTAGAAATGCTTGATTTATGGTGGGAGACAAGCTTAATTGCATGTTGTGGACAAGAAATGTCATATAAAGACATGCTTTCTTTGAAGAAAAAAAAAATTGGTTAATCAGAATACATTTCGGACCAGCGAGCCAACCCAGCCCGTCACGGGCCAGCCCATGATGGGCCAACATATTTTCAGGCTGGGCTGGTCTGGGCTAAATTTTGTCCAGACCCTAAATTTGACAACCCAGCCCACCATTTATATCGGGCCAAATGGGCCAGCCCATTGAGTTGGGCTGCTTTAACCACAAGTCTAAGCAACATTGAAAAAGTAGGATCTCAAAATATCACATAACTACAGCTGAGTAGCTTGGCCCAACTAACTCGACCCAAATTACTCCAAAAGGTAGGCCCAAACTACTTTTTTTTACAAGGCCAAACTACTTTAAAAAGAAAAACACTGTTTAGAGAAGTTTCAAGAAGGCCTACATATAGTGAAGAAGTCAAGAACATATGAGCAATCACTTTGTTTGATTATTGGTTTTCATTTTTTCCTTCTGTTTCAAACTTATCATGAAATTAATTTCACGCCAATGTATCTTACATCATAGAGGTCATATTATTAAGGCAACAGCTTGTTTAGAAAGTAAAAGATAACTACTCTAAATAGATATGCGCTTAATCATGGCCACATGACTTAATCATTCGAAATCTGGAAGTGTTATTTTTGGGTACCTAAACTTTGAGGTTTCTGTAAAAAGTTATTTTAATGAAGACATACTTCGCACGTCAATATCTCTTGTTCTAGCAATAACTGACATCAAAGTTTATTTCCATACTACAAGTTTTGGTTGTTTTTCGACCACAAATACCAACCAGATATGCACATTTTTCATGTCTATAATGCCGGCTATGCAGTTGCCTTTATAACATTTTCCCTGTGGATCACTTTATGACCTGTGGATCCTATTAATTAATAAATAAATACCCCCTCCCAGCTAATCCAACCTTTCTCAAAATCAGCTAGTTAAACATATTCCTTGCAAATAATTATGACTCCTATTAAACGTTAGAAAAAAGAACAATATCAGAGTCATTAAAGCATTTTATTAAACCATAGTACATATTTCGCAGACCTGTGCAAGACAAATGCTAAGACTGAGGCAGTTAAAAAAATGTTAAAATAAATTTAATAAATATAAATTATTTTTTTAAATGAATAAATACATAAAACGATGGGCTAATGCTTAAAATACACAATGTTGTGAATTTTGTTTTTAAGGAACAATCCAACATCATATGGACGGGCGCATGCAATGTAGGAAACATTATTAGGATATAAAATAAATTTTCAATTAATTTTTTTTACAGGTAATAAAATTTAAATTATTGAACTTAGGTTTTTTTTTTTTTTTTTATATACACTGTAATTATTTGAGTGATGGTCGACTATAACAAAACCCTAGTTTTGGCCTTTTGGGGGCCTCTTACTCTATGTCCTTTTCGAGCACCTCGCCCTCAATCATCAGTACGGATCTAGGACCCTGGAGCAATGGGAGCAACATATTTCTAAAATAAGATTAATAATAAATATTAAGGACACTCGTGCGATACCGACACAACACGTGTATAACACTTATATTGTCATGTGTTCAATTTAAAATTATTTTATTTTGGCTCGGACACTTGCTAGACACTTCGTCAACACTTCTACACGTGCCTTGGACACTTCAAGAACACAAATCATTTTTTTAAAATAAAATATAAATTAAAACTTTTAAATAATAAAAAAAGTAAAGAATTAAGACTTTTTTAATTGTCTTTATTACATTTCATTAAACAACTTTTTCTACTCCCTCATTATATACACTCCTTCCCTCTTCTGGCGGTCTCTGTTTTTGACCGCACCTCCACTTGTAAAGAACAAAGTGCTCTAATTGTATAATGATGTCTCATTATTATCTTTTTTTTTGTTGGTGAGACTCATTATCATAGAAAAAAACATAATGCTTAAAAAGTTAATTATTTCAGATGATAACTTAACAAGTTAATTATTTCAGATGATAAATATATAAATCTTGATTTCAATTCAGAACTTTTAAATGTGGGATTCGAACTTAGGTCCTTCCCCACAAGCTTAGCCTGCGCAACCAACTGAGTCATACCCATTGGGTTTAGATTTTATTTAAGAGCAATGCTAGCATCACACTCTTTATCACACTCCTCTTAATAAACCCTCTATTATTGGGTGGATTTCATGTGGGACCATGTGTTTTGGTGGGTCTCACAAAAAATCTATCCAATATTAGAAAGTGTGTTGAAAAGGAATGTGATACTAGTGTTTTCCTTTATTTAATTTTATTTAACAAACACACACACATATAATCGTGACGCGATATCCTATATTTTGGACATTTGATAGTAATTTTCTCTCTAAAAAATTTTCATGTCAAATAATTTCACAAATACAATTAATTTCATGTCTAACAAAATAAGATAGTTATCATAAAACCCCCAATTTTAACTCTAACCTATCAACTTAACTATCATTTTAGGAGTAATGATATGTGAACACCTGGGTTTGACACCCAGGTGGACACCTTGGTTGATCATATGTAAATTTTTAGTTAATTCAGTTCATTATATGGTTAATGGGTTATATAAAGCTTATTTTCTATAATCATATAAATATTTGGTTAATCACATACAAATATCTAGTTAATTCAGTTTTTTATATGATTAATGGGTTATCATGAATTAACCAAATATTTACACGTGATTAACCATATAATAAACTGAATTAACCAAATATTTGTACCGATTAACCAATGTGTCAATTTTAGGTGTCAACTTTAGGTGTGTAAATATCATTACTCCATTTTAGTCACATGATAGAAGCCGCATAGTACATATATGGGTAATATGGCCAGGTACAAATGTGGTAAAGTAAGAGGAATAATAAAGTAATAGAAGAAAGTAAATGATTATAAAAAATTAATTTGAAGAAAGTAATTGAAATTTGAAGATGATGTAGAGAGAGAGAGAGAGAGAGAGAGAGAGGCTGTGCACCACAACCCAGGGATCAGGAGGGACAGTTCGGAGATACAACCTACAGAGTCTTGAGCAAGATAAATGAATGGCTGGGTGCAATTTTGTGTAGCTATTGGGGGCAAGAAAATGTCAGTATAAGGTGGCTATAAAAAAATTTCAAAAACGAGGGTGTGCACATGCACACCCTGACAAAAGCGTGCGTCCGCCCCTGTCAATCATTGCTATATAAGGGTAGGTTTATTTGTTTTAAGTTTGTTCAAAAAAAATTCAATTAAAAATTATTGCTTGTATAATAATTTGGATAAGTTTTTTTTTTTAAAAATATTAAGATATAAAAGAATCAAATCTCTGCTTTTAATCAGAACAAAAGAATGGATAAATTACTTTTAAAATTCAACAGGAGGGAGAGAATAGAAAAA
This sequence comes from Echinosophora koreensis, assembly GCA_035048595.1. Taxonomy (NCBI): domain Eukaryota; kingdom Viridiplantae; phylum Streptophyta; class Magnoliopsida; order Fabales; family Fabaceae; genus Echinosophora; species Echinosophora koreensis. The sequence continues at coordinate 85,701 of JAPCYP010000265.1, forward strand.
AGTATAATTATATCTAAATATAAAATGAAATAAATTTGTCTCATGAGAGATGAGAGAGATAAATCTTAATCATTAAATTATACAATAATGATTAAAAATAAAACATAAGTCACGTGACTTTAAGTAAATGCATGACTATTAAATAATTGGATAAAATAATGTTTTAGTCCCTATACGTGTCACTCATTTTTAAATTACTCCCTATACAAAAAAAAATTATATATTAGTCCCTACACGTGCAACCGTTACCAAATAAGTCCCTGCCATTTAACTGCCGTTAATGACGATCATTAAGTTGGTCCCTACATGTGTCACTCATTTTTAAACAAATGTTGGTGCCCCCGATTGGTCCTTATATATGTCACTCATTTTTAAATTGGTCCCTACATGTGTCACTCGTTTATAAATTAGTCCAGCCGAGGCATGTGCGTTCTTCATGGTTTGCAAAGATGTTATTGAAAAATTGGGGCATTTGTTCGAGCTTCGTACCGATTCTGGGTGGGTTGTTATGGATAGCACAACAGCTTGCAAGCAAGCCTACTGGAATCTTCTACAACACCAGATTACACTCACTGAGTGGATATGAAATACAACAGCTTGCAGGCAAGCCTACTGGACAGTTGGAATTTTAACCAACTTTCATATCCGATCCGAACAAATATCATTCCATGATGAACCAACTAAGTGAGTGTAATCCAATGCTGTTGAAGATTCCAGCAGGCTTGCCTGCAAGCTGTTGTGCTCTCCATAACAACCCTCCAAGAATCGATACGAAGCTCGAACAAATGCCCCAATTTTTCAGTAACGGCTTTGCAAACCACGAAGAACGAGCGGCACGGCTAGAGTGATCCCGAATCGCCGCGAAACCTTGCCGTAGGTGGCAGTGTGGGCCAATCGGAAGACTGCGGCTGCTAGGGCACAATCTGGGGAAATTTGGGGAAAGGAAGAGTTGAGAGAGGGAGAGAGAAGATGGAGGAGGTAGGAGAAGGAATCTTACGATTTAAAAACGAGAGAAACATGTTGGGACTAATTTAAAAATGAGTGACATATATAGGGACCAATTTAAAAATGAGTGTACACATATAAGGACCAATCGGGGGCACCAGCATTTGTTTAAAAATGAGTGACACATGTAGGGATCAATTTAAAAATGAGTGACACATGTAGGGACCAATTTAACAATGAGCGACACATGTAGGGACCAACTAAATGATCATCATTAACAGTCATTAACGGCCGTTAAACGTCAGGGACCAATTTGGTAACGGTTGCACGTGTAGGGACTAATATAAAAATATTTTTTGTATAGGGACTAATTTAAAAATGAGTGACACGTATAGGGACTAAAACATTATTTTAACCTAAATAATTTTTAATTAATCATGATCTCTACTCATGTATGATTTAATGACCCATATATGACACATGTAAGAGAGAGCATACATGTCACGTAAGAGGAGTATGTTCCTATAAGAGATCAAAGACATAAATCTTGACAATGGACATGCACGAATGATTAAGATTAAATATAAAGTCATGTGGATTTTTTAAATGACCATTAACTAATTTTTAACTTTGATCATCTATATATGTTGGAGATAAGAATATTAATGAGGCAAGATGCAGGGCTGGCCCAAGAGTGAGTGAGGCCTAAAGCAAACTTTGAGTGAGACCTTTTTATTTTAAGTGAGAGAGTCTTCTTGGATCAGATTGTGCTCTAGGTTGTGACTTTTTATTGGCACGTGTGGCTTTTTTGCTTTATAAAAACTAAGAGTAAATAATTTTTTTGCTAGTCGGCCTAAAGCTGAGGCTTTTGTGGCTAGACCCTTGGGCCGGCCCTAGCAGGATGGGGAGTACTCCCTTGCTCTCCATCCTCGTCCCCTAACTTTCCCTTGTCTCCATCCCCGTTCCCCTACATGGGGAGTTTTTCTCCCCCGTCCCTGTTCCCTCTAGGAGTTCGGGGAACCTGAAAATTTTTGGTAATAAACTAAAATCCAACAAAATATAAAATATATATAAAACTAAAAAAACTTAAATTTAAAGTTAAATCACTCTCCAAGACATTGCAACAAGTTCAAACTCAAATAGTACCAATACAATATTCAACAAAAATTGCGACAAGATCTAAGACTGCATCAAGTTCAATTCTTCTTATCATATCTAGCATTTAAGGTCTTTGACAGGATTATAATGGCAGCGCGACGGGCAAGTGGCACTGTGGTGAGATGTAAAGGAATAAAGTTATTACTCAGACGGCACAGAGGACCATGTAACATCCCTGTTTTTACTTATATGTTAATTGCTTTATTAAGGGTGATTAATTTTCTAAATGGTTATTTTTGTTTATTTTAATGTTGCTTGGCTTGAGTAATTTTAGTTACTCATTTAAAAAATTTTATTGGGTGCATTAACACTGCGATCCTACAGTGTATGCACGCTTGCATGACAATAATATTTACGTTATTGTCACTATTATTATTTGTTTATAAAAATATTTCAAATAGTATGATTGAAAGAAATTTGTTTTCATATTTTACTCGATTTAATTTTAGATTTGAAAATAAATTTTCTTTAAAAGTAATCAGAGATTAATTTTGTATCATTGATTTCCTTGGTTGATAAATTCAACCATCAATCTTTACACTAATTCAAAATTTGAAATTATATATTTGTCACTCATTATTTTTTTTGATCCAAGGGCCAGTATTATTTTTTTTAGACTCAATCTCAACCACTCATTTTTGTACTTACCCACTAAGTTAATGAAAAACAAACACCCTCCTTCCCTGGTCAGGAACGTCCCACGGCCCCTACCCCCTTTCTTCTTCTCTCTTTTATTTTTCTTCTTCTCTTCATAACACACACACACACTCATCTTCCTCCCTCTCTTTCTTCATCTTCAACCTCTCCTCCTCCCCTCAGTCCAGTCGCCGCCTAAGCTCTGATCGTCGTTCGCCGCTGCAAGGAAAGGACCGTGCGACCGCCGTGTCTGGACTGTCTACTCCGATCGCGTTCCTGTTCGCGTCTGGTCCGAGCTCGGCCGCGCGAGTGTCGCGCCTCCACCACTATAAGTGTTGGTCGCGCCGCTTCTTCATGGTGGTTTCTACCATCTTTGTTCTTAAGTTCTTACCTCCTTCTCCTTTGGTCTTACTCTATCTCTCTCTCTTGTTGGAACAAAACCACCACGAACCGCCAGGCCGCCACCGTCGCCACCGTGCTAGCCACCACAAGTTCATCTTCTTCCTTGGGTGAGTGATTTTCTCACTTCCTTTGTCAATTTTCAAAACCCCAATTTGTTTCTCAAACCCTAACCCTAGGTTTTGATTTCAGTTATTAAATTTGAAATTAAACCATATTTTATGCTATTGGGGTTGTGAATTAGAGATTTCCTAAACCAATTTCATCATTCTTTGGTTAGAATGAGTTTTCCCTAATTTGCTCTATGAACCCTAAAACCCCAAATCTGTTTTGATTTGAAATCAATGTGATTTTTGTGAAATTAAGTATATTAGTGAATTATATATATAGTGTTGATGATGAGTAATTAATTTTGGGAATTGTCTGATTGTTGTACATGCTTGGATCGTCTCCCTGGGTTGTCGTTCATGTTCGTGCTTGCCTTGGGGAAGCAGAAGTTGCTATTGGGAACTATTTGGAACTGACTGCATAGCTGTGAAGTTTCAGGAAAACCTCAGGTCGCCTTAAAAGGTTGGGGAAGATTATATGTTAAGAGTAGTTTGGGGTATATGCGGGTTATTATAACTGCTTAGGAATATTGAGAATTGTTTTTGTATGCTTCTCAATATTTTTTTCCTTAATATTTTGATTGTCTGTGGAATTTTAGGATCTTAGTTATACCTTATTGTAACTTTTTAGATTTAGTTTTGCGCTAAGCTAAATTTGATCTTGTTGATTTGGCGTAAGGTTCTAATTCGAGAACCTTACTTACTTTTTTATTTTGGAACTCGCGTACGTTAAGCGTTGGATATAATTCCAAGTAACTGGGCTCTAAGTATAAGCCTTATGTCCGATCGTTAAGTCGCTTAGGGACTTGTTGTGATGTGCATTTGTTTCCGAACTTAGATTCGGGAAGTGTTGGAATGCATATATTTTTAGTTGGTATCAATTTTTACTTCTTGAATTTATTAATTCAACATTAAGGTTTATCCTTATTTATATTTTGTTAAGTCTTGGGATCGAAACTAATTTATTATATGGTATTGAGGAATTTTTGGAATGAATATGCTAAATTATTGAATAGTTGAGGAATTTCAAATTATTCGTCCTTTGATGTTTTAAAGTTATGAATTTATTTAATTTTAAGCACCAAATATTATTTGCAACCATTATTATGTATTTTATCCAAAGTGAGTCAAAATGGTAATTTATCGAGTCCAATCAGTTTATCGATGCTCGTCCTCTTAAATAATTAATTTTAGCCTAAGTAGGCTTTAATTTAAAGTATCCAAATGAATTTGAGTTAAAGAGGATAGTTTTGATCTATGGTCTATTCGAGCCCAATTCTTACCAATAATTGTTTTTATATTGATACCGACGTTTTGGAACGGATTAGTTCCTACCTTGTGTCTTTGGACAACATTCCAACCTAATCATAGTTGTTGTCGTTCTGGAGGCATAGACACCTATTTTTAGGATATTAGGGGATTGTGTGGGGGCCATGGAGACCTCAGGGATAGTCAGGCGTGGATCCTGCCAATGGTCCGGTGTGTGCACCACCGGTGCCGGTGGAGACCTGGACAGCAGGGCTATCTTGAAACTCCAATGAACTAAATATTATTCAGATGTTAAGTACTCTCGTGTGAAAGGACCACGGAGATGGCTGTTAGCGTACTCCAATCGGGACTTGTGCACCGAGTTGTTTATGCATATTACTTGAATGATATCTCGACAGAACACTATGACAACAATAGTCTCCATGGAGCAAAGTTAGGTCGATGTCTTAGGCATGCATTCGAGTCTCGGCTTTTTCTGAAATTGTATATATGTATTTTGTAAAAAATTTCTTAATTATATGTATCCACTTGATTGTTTGTTTGTCGCCGCATACCCATATCTACGTTATGAGCTTGGCATAGAATCTTACCTCCATATGCATTTCTTCTTTCTTATTGTGTATGTGAGTAGCTGATTCTGATGGCCGCACTGTACGTGGGACCGAGATGACTGATGGTTGATGATGCATCACGTGGACTTTTGCTTCTTTTGGAGGATCCCGTGCTGGAGAGATATTCTTGAGAATTCTCTTTTATTTTGTGTTGTATATATATTAAGGGAAACTTTGATGTATCAGCCGTGATGACAGTTTCCTGTTTTTATGACTTTATGTTTATTTTATTTTACTATTGAAAACTTCCGCGTACGTATGAAAATCAATTTCGGATTACTGTATCTATAATTTTCTAAGTCTTTATTATAGTTGAAGTTTTTATTTTTTTGCCCCTGGCAGTTGATGTAAGACCAGAGACCAAGAAATTGGTTTGAATTAAGTTTTGACATTATAAACTGTTTATCAGGTTTTCCGATTTCAAAAAAATCTTCATTTTTCAAAGGAGACATTTCGAAAATGATTTGTGAAAATCCCTATTTTAATCATTATAATTAGTGTTAATTAAAACTAGGCGTCACAGACCAAACACGTGAAAAGTTGAGAGTGAGAGGTTTGGTCGTCTGGGACTGGAAGGTGAAGACTGCAGAGAAGGAACCAAGAAATCAGATGGGATTAAGAAAGTTAGGATTAATTTTTTTAATTAAATTAATAAATAAAAGTATATAGCACTCCCCCACCCTGCGGGGTGAAATCCGTGCTCGTTACCCACGTGGGTATCTACGGGTTTGTGGATATCGGCGGATAATTTTTTTCAGGAAAAAAAAAAATTTGATATGTTTGCTTGGAAAATTGCTGAAATATGCATAATTTCAATTAAAATAACCATATCCATACAAATAGATGCAACAAAACTACAAAAGCATTATTACAAAAGTTCCTAACAAAAGTAATCAAATACATATGTTTCCTTCAAAAATAAAAACTACAAAATACAAAGTGTTGAAGCAAAACAGAACTGCCTCCTATATGCGCAGCACAACAAAGATGAAATCAAATAACTCTGATGATGCTTCTGGATTTTGTCAATCCTGCTAACAAATGGTAGCACAATCACATAGATATAATGATCTGAAGATGTAATAACACGAAACCAAAGACAACCAGCAGCATTTGCTTCTTCTAGCCAAATAGAGGTGGAAGATCTTGAAAGGTGAGGGTGGCCTCCGGTTAGAGGTGCTTAAATCGAAATATAGGAATGGTTAGGAGAGGTTCTTTGTGAATACTAATGGCATTAGATCTAGAAATGCTTAATCCTGGTGGAAGAGTATTTGTAGATTGGGAAGGACTAATTCTTCTAGGGATTGGTTCGAAGAAGGGCTTAGAATGAAATTAGGCAAGGGTGACAAAATAAAATTTTGGGAGCACGTGTGGGTGGATGAAAAGAGTTTAAAAGAGGTGTTCCCTAGGCTTTATAGTGTTTCGGAGCAGAAGCATTCATTTGTTGAAAGCTTAGGGATGTGGTCAGAAGGAAGGTGGAGATGGTCCTTTAGTTGGAGGAGGGAAGTGTTCATTTGGGAGAAGAAAACCCTTGAGGAATTCATTACTACCTTACATCCTTTTTTTCGGAACAGTGAGAGGCCTAACGAATGGGTTTGGAGGTTTGATAAGAGTGGATTTTTTCCAACTAATTCTGCATATGAGTTTCTGGTTGAGAAGGACGTACACTTCTTTCCAGTTGCAATCTTTTGCAAATGCTGAGGTCTTTAAAGTGCTTTGGAAATATAAGGCTCCAAACAAGGTGTTGTCCTTTTTGTGGCAGGTTCTCTTAGATAGAATCTCATCCAAAGAAAATCTCTTAAAAAGGGGTATTGACTTGTCTTTGGAGGAATAAACTTGTGCTTTCTGCAACTCAGCTTTGGAGAGCACTGAACATCTTTTTGTTTCTTGTGCTTATACACAATCAGTTTGGGGGAGAGTATATGGTTGGCTTGGCATTTTGGGGGCAATGCCCTCAAATATCTCTGATCACTTTATCCAGCATAGAGGTTTGGTGATGGGTAAGAATAGGAAAAAGTGGGGAAATCTTATATGGCATGCTGTAATGTGGAGCTTGTTGATTGAAAGGAATGCAATCATCTTTAAAGGACTCAAACCTGACTTGGTGAGGCTAATTGATCTGATTAAATGTCGATCTTGGAGCTGGTTTGCTGCAAGGGTGCAAGGGCATGTGCAATTCTCAGATTGATGTGTAGGGCCACTAGAATGTTTGAAGAAGGAATAATGTTTGCTATCACTGTCTCAGTCTTTGGGGAATGCCTATGTTTTCTCTGCTGTCTTGCGTCAATTGTATGCTGGTTGTTTTTACCTTGGTGAGCTTAAGTTTTATTCACAGATTAATGGCTTTTATTGGGCTGCCTGACAGATTCTTGCCCAAGCTATGATGCACATTGTTGGCTTGAAGATATATAATGTTCTGCTCCTACTGCACTCGATATGATTTTTGACTTTTGAGTGGGTAGTTTTTTGTATAGCAATTCCTAAACTTTGGTGCTTGCTAGTGTAAAATTGCATACTGCAATTTATGTATAGGAATTGGAGATTGTTAGTGATGTATATGGGTTGGAGTACCCCTATTACTCCAATTAATACTATTTTTGATTTATCGAAAAAGAAAAAGAAAAAAAAGCATTTGCTTAGCCAAATCTCCAATAGAGAAATCAACACAAGTGAGAATTCTTAGTGAAAGTGGTTAAAGAGATAATACCCCTGCAGAAAGCCATTAAAAGAACGCCAAAGAGCCTCAACTAAAGCCAAAGAAATAACATCATCAAGCCAATAGCTGTAAGCAACCAAGACCAAAGAGCACCAAAACTACATCAAGAAAGTCATATAAAGCAGCAAAGCAGAGGTAGATGAAATGAAGTAACAATAGAGAGCAAAAATATCTACGGCCTGAGAGAAAAGATGCGGCAGCTTCCTCACATCACAAGCATACATCAACTCCAGAGACAACACACATCAGTTGAAATCCCTATACCACAAAATCCATATCCTCACATATCTATGCTGGATGAGAAGTAGATAACCACAAAATCCATATACCCAATAGCACTATTGAGCCAATTTGCAAAATCAGAACCTTGAATCTTATCCATATAACCCATATAGCTAAGCAAAGCAACACTAAAACCTAGGTTTAAGGAGCCAAAAAACTATGTTTCGCGATGGCTGAGAAGGGAAGAGGGAAGAGGGACACGATGGGCGGTGGCAGGGAAGGGGGAAGAAGGAAGAGGAAGCTTACCGTGAGGGAGGGAAGCGTGATTGACGGTGCTTCTGGAGGAGTCCGACGAGACGAAGGCAATCTGAAGGTTGAACGAGAGGAGACATAGGTTGAAGGAGGGCAAGCAGCAGCGCAAATAGGGGAGGTGTCGAGGGTGAGAAAAAATGAGTCTGATATGTCATATGTTGTGAAGTGTGAACCAAGGTTATTATGGGTATTTAGGTAACTTCCCCACAGGTACGAGTATCTGTGGGCACGAGTACCTCTATACCCGCCCCCGCCTATTAACTTATGGGTAATGTAAAAAACCCGTTATTTTAATTTGCGGATACTCGTTTAGTCCCCCGCCCCGTATCCATTGCAGATTTTACTAGCGGGTACGGGTAAAATTGTCATCCTTATATATATATATATATATATATATATATATATATATATATATATATATATAATTTTGTAATATTATCAGGGATGGGGAACCCGCAGCGTAAAGGTATGTTCCTCGTCCCCATCCTCAAAATGCCTTCGGGGGGATTTTCTCCCCCGTCCCCATCCTCGCAGGGATAAAATTCGTGTCCATGGGAAGCTGCTTAGGGCAATCCCCACGGTGATCCCCATGATTGGATGAAAATTGTCATCCCTAGTTGGAAATCAAAATGCAACAAAATATATTAGAATATGGTCAAAATAACACGATAAAAATTACTACAAAACTTAAGAGAAGAAGTAGGTGCGATCATATCAGTACATATTAATGTATCGGATCCCAGTAAAACTTTGTAGTTAAGGATGTTTGGGCGAGAGTAGTACTACAATGGATGAATTGGGAAGTTCTCATGATGCACTTATTTAAGCATAAAAAAAGGAAATGTTGATAAATAAATAAATAAATAAATAAAGCATAAAAAAGGAAATGTTGATAAAAAGTGACCATATTTGCTCTTTTAAAGGTAATATGTGCCACCACATGAGAACAATTTTTTCCCTAAATAGCATAGTAGGTCTTGGCAAGAATATAACACCTAGCTATCACCAATTTAGTCTCTATTTCTTGCATATAGGTAGATCCCACCATCCAACACTGAAATTATATTAGTGAATACAATATGCATCAAATAAAAGGGGTATTATACTATTATTAGAAATTTAGAATTTGGCTCCTCTAAAGTGAGAATGCCTCTAAAGCGAGAAAGTAATGTTGTATCTACGTACCCTTGGATCAGTTTTAGTAGGTTAAAGTCTTTATGCATTCATCAAATCAAGAGTGGATGGTCCAAGTTGTAAGGGATATGGACACCTTAAGCAAGTGTTCAGGGGTTTGAATACTGACTCTTGTGTATGGAGAAAACCTGGTTGGGAGGAGAGAACCCACCTTGTGTGCCCAACAGGTTCCCCGACGGAGATTAGTCACTACTAACGATGGTGGATACTTCGTACTTATAACATGGCTACCAAAAAATCAAGAGTGGATACACCATTACTTTCTCACTTTAGAGAATTTCTCACTTTAGATGAGTCAAATATATCTTCACCTATTAATTGGCATTGTGTCATAGATATAAATGTTGGAGTATGTATTATTAGTATAAACAAATTTCACAATATTAATCAGTCATAAAATGTCATATTATTAAAATACCTTACTCTTATTTTAACTATTTTAAAAGTCATTGTGACTGATTAATTGACATTATAAAAAAATTATATAAACATTGTATACAAATTAAACTCATAAAGATAATAATTTTGCTGTCAGCTTCTCACGGATCAAGAATAAAAGAATAAACGTTTGCCTTAAAAAAAGAAAGAAAGAAAGAATAAACGGTAACATGAAATAGTAGTAAAATATACAATTGAATGCTCATAATAATGATGTTATAAATTAAGAAACGTTTGTTCTATAATGGTTAATAAAATATCGAATAATTAGAAGATAAATGTTGAACCAATTAGTCTCCGAGAATATATGGAGATGGTATTGAATAGAGGGATGAGGTTCTCCCGTCTCATTTTAATGTATTACTGCATGTCACCCAATCAATAATATATTGTCATGTATTCTACTTTTACTTATAGGAGAATGCTAAGGGCATTATTTAAGAAAGCAAAAAATTAAAAATTGTATAGGATATTATGAAATTAGGATTTCGAAGAGTGTAACACTTAGTTTTTCAATACGAATTTTATTTTTATGGGTTCCTTAATCAATATCCTTAGGGCACTCGTACCGATACTTTTATTAGGGGACATGAATAATATTACTAATTACCCGTATCACCATCCCATGGAAACGTAACATCTTTGACGAAAGGGAAGGCACGTAAACAAGCAAAGGTTGCAAGTTGCAACTTTAATCAGGTGCTGAAGGATGGATCATTAGAACTTGCTAGGGTTGCAAAACACAGTCTAGGGTGTGCATATATAAAAGAAAGACAGAAAGAGGCCATACATATATATCTGCATTAGAGACTGGTCTCACCCACGTGGTTCATGAGGATGATGGCGCCAGAGGTCTCATGAAAGTAGTTATGACTTACGCATATTACTGACCTGCGCAACCCACCCACACGTTGGCCAATTGTGCATGGTTGAGCATGGTTCCGATAAGATCATGGTCCTCCAACTAATAGATTTAATATTAATCCTTCGATAATCTGGACAATTGACAAATTGAATAGAAGTTGAAATTTTTTTTTTTAAAAAAAAATCGATCGATAGCTAAAGATTATAGAGGATAAATCCTCCACAAAATTTTGGAAGGCCATAAATTTTTTATTGTTAGTTCACATGTTTCAAATCATGTAATAGGAGGCAGCCACTTCTAGTTCCCTATAGGGTAAGGTCATAATCGTGGCCTGAAATAATTGTGAAAGATCAAAACTCCAATGTAATCTTAGTCGTTGATCTATTTATTTCCGAATTTTTATTTTTTAATCAATTAATTAATAGTTGGATTTTGTGGAAGACCAAAATTCAACCTAAACTTTGAAGGACCCTAGAATTTCCCTAAAACCTCTCTACTACTATCAATGTGTGAAATCCGTATATTGTTTTGGTATTTAACTTTAAACAAATAAAAATCAGTATTTAAGAATAGTGATTAAGGAATTAAAAATTGCTCTGAAGAGGGTTAATCAAACAATCTAGAAATGGGCAGGGGTTCAAACAAGGACCGTAGTGATAAGCTTGTTGACAATGGACATGTTTGGTAAGGCCAAACCACTAACTTATAACGGGTTGTTTGTAGCTCCGTGACATCACAATTTTATATAGCTCACAAACATGTCTTTATTGTGATTATTCATTGATCTTTGGCTATTATCATATGTGTTTTCATCATATCTTGTTCACTTTTGTAGGTAACAGACCACGTTAGAGCATGAATGGAGAATTTGGTTCAATTAGATAAAAAGTTAAGGAAAGAGCAAAAGTAACTGCTTGAAATTGAAAAAGATTGAAAGAAATACAAGAAAATAAGTACAATAATGGAGGAAGCATGACAGAATCGTGTCTATTTGACACATGGTTGTGTCACATGTACGGGAGATGTTGCTCCTTGAGAGACACGACCATGTCTATTTGATACATGATCATGTCTCATGTACGTAGACACTGCTCTTTGGGAGACACGACCACTATAGCATATATCAGCTTTAGCAACATTTGTTCCGTAACATTTATTAAAATGTTACAAATTCTTATAAAATAATATATTTTATAACATTTATTATTTAAAATGTTACTAAAGCTAAATTTAAAGCTAAATTTTATCTCAAATCAGTTCAAAAGCATCAGAAAGGTGAAAAGTAAACTCGTAACAACACAACAAGTAAAACCTTCTCTTTTGCTTCGTTCTTCTACCCGTTCTTCAGCTCCATTCTTCAGTTTCATTCTTCATCTTTTCAAATGATTCGAGCTCCGTTCTTCAGCTCTTCAGAGAAATCAAACAAACCTTCTTAGTTTCTTCAGCTCTGTTCACGGAATCGAGCTTCGAATTTTTGGATTTGAAATCAATCTTCAGATAAGGTAAAATAACGATCTAAATCTTAGTTTCGTTCACTATTCTATTCAAAATTACGAATTCAACAATTGTTTTCTCATTCTCAACTTCGATTCAAGGTTTCTCTACAATCTGTTTAATTTCATCTCTATTCCTATCAAAGTTTTCTTCTCAATCCGAGTGAGAGTTTCCTTTCCTTTCATCTTTTTGTTGTTCTATGTGTATTGTTGATTATCCTCTGCTATTCAATCTGAGTATTGTGGCGATTCAATATGAGAATTTCTCAATGCTGGATTTATTGCCTATATACTGTTTGATTAAATGTCAGATTTAAATATGCTATATGCTTTTTGAGTTTAGTTTTAGATTCCTTGTCTTTGATTGCATGTATGATTGCAGAACCTGCATTCCGTTTGAAGTTCTTTTGTTAAACTCTTTGTTAAGTGTTTCTTGTTTATACTCTGTTTTGTGTGAGTGTCTTGATGAAAATGGATATTTGAGTGATAAATGGCTAAAACAGTAGAACTCTGGCCGAAGCCACACTACTTGGCATGGTGCACTGAGGCATGAGGGTACTGCCTCCTAGGTGCAATGGAACAAATTGGAAAAGGGGCTACAGCCTGAGCTTCCAAAGTGTTGCGTCCTGCTAGCTTGAAAAGGCAGAGGATGTACCTTATGTGTATTTGAGTTCTAATTAGGATCTAAAGTGTCAATATATATAGATACATGTGTGTTTGTGAAGTATATGGCTGTTTGGAAACATATCTTGGTAGATGTGCTATTATATGTTTGACATTTTATTGATGGCTTGATTCATATATGAGAGCAAACGTGCGTGAACTACCTGACTGTCCTATCATAAGGCATCATCTTTCACTATTGAAAAGATACTTTTTTTTTTAAGGATTGAAAAGAGACGTTAAGCGAACTTTAATTGCTATATGATTTTCATAGTATCTATTTTCATAGTACCTTATAAAATGCATGCTGTGAAAATTGGCAGAGGACTCTTTTAAATGTGAGTCTAGAGCCAAGGTGCACCATGCTAACATTCAAGCATCTAAGGTAACATTCTTTAATATTCATTTAATGTGACTTTCTAATCTAATAATATGGTTAATGACTGACATAATCCGCAGAACATTGGAACCCATGTCCATGCTAAAGATGCTACTTAATTGATGCTGTGGGAGGTTAGTGTTTTGGTTTCTCTGGTCAAATGGAGTTGTGTACCTTTTAGTTCTCCAAAGAGAGGCCACAAAGGCCATCTAGTCCAATATCAGATTTAAGAGCATAGAAGAATTCTTGAAGATACAAGTGTGCAGGTCAAGCCATTTATTTGTTTGATACCAAAAGGGGGGGTTTGTTCTTTTCTTTTATAATTTGTTTTAACATTCATGAGTCTGGAATGAAATTTACCATTTATTGATTTGTGATCTATTATGACTTGCTGTTAAGGCTTTTTTCAACATGTGGCCTCTCTCTTCTTCTTTTTTTTGTGGGTAATTTATCTTTAATTTTATCTTAATTCTCTTAGTTCTGCAGATTTTTTATGTTAATTCTTGTTGGAGCTAAGAAATTTTGCAAAATTTCAATTTGTGAATAAAGGTGGACCTAGATAATTTCTTAATTTTTGTGAACTTTCAATCATGCAGAGTTTGGCTTGCTAAAATTTGTCATATTTATCTAGGCCCCTTTATTGTCCTCTTTTGCAATTGCACTATTAGCTAAGACCTTCATCTTTGAGGTTTCTTTGTTAATTACTCCACTCTGCTAACATATTCACTTCATTTAAATCTTTCAATCAGGGAAGTGCCAACTTGGACATAACCTCTGTTATTGCTAAAGTGGAACGAGATTTACATACCAAATGGATTGCTAATTCCCATGGGCAAAGCAACAAGCTTTTCAAAAGATTTAAAATATGGAAGGCACTAGAGTATAAAAAGATGCAAAACCGTTTTACCAGACTAGCTTAACTCTATAACATGCCTTTTGTACAAGGGTTAAATTCTGGAATTTTATAATTGAGTAGCATCACAAATCATCGTTACTGTGATTTTTTCTTTGGCTGGTATTTTATATTCTTTTAGTGTAATGATAAAGTTAGTGATCTTGGGGCCTGATCATTAGCATTTATGTTTTTGTCGAAGTTATATTATTACTGGAGCTTTTAGTGACAAGTTTGGAACTTCAACTTTTTTCCCAACTCTCCATGTTCTGAAGATACAGGGTAAGACATCTTCATATTTTGCTTACTATATTTAATACCAATGACATTTGCAAGTTCACAGCCCACCACCTATAAATGCCTTTTCTCTTATAATGACATTTGGGCTACTACTTTAACTCTCAACTCTTAACTAATATTCATTTCTAAGGCATGACACGTTTCTTATGTTTTTTTTTTTTTGTTAGACTAAATGAGGACATGATGGAGTCCTTGTTCGGCTGCAATGTCACAAGTTCTGTCCCCAAAGAACCTCCCAAAAAGTCAATTCTCCCCTCCATTGCTCAGGAGAACAGGGTGCTAGACCCCAAGAAGTCTCAGAAAATAGCTATACTATTTGAGGGCACTGAATGTGACAAGAGACGAGGTGTCCGAAGCTCTTTTAGATGCAGCACTTTGGGCTGTAATTGATTTCGAGATTTATTTATTAGGCAAATTTGGTGTTTCTTTGTAATGTTAACATTATTACTTGATTTTACTTTTAATGTGAATGGAAATGAATGACTTTCATTTGATTTGCTTATAAATGAACTATTTTTTTAGGTTATTTCTTGTGATTTCTTTGGTTGCCACAATGGGTGGCATTTTTAAATAGGATGATATTTAAAATTGTTAAATTATTATTTGCGACATTTTTTTGACAATTGCTTGCTTTTAAAAAATGTTATCAATAATACCTTTTGGCAACATTTTTAAAGTTAACAACATTTTTTAAAATGTCACCAAAAATACATTTAGCAACATTTTTAACATTTAGCTACATTTAACAAAAATGTTGTTATATGCTAAATAAATGTTACAAAAAGAACATATTGTAACATTTATTAAATGTTACAATAGGTATAAAAAAAAGGTGCTGAAAATTATTTGCGACGTGGACTTTGTGCGACACTTGATAAATGTTACTAATGTTAATATGTAACATTTTGTTACAATTTAGCAACATTTTTCAAGTGTCACTAAAAGCGACTTTTGTTGTATAGTGGACTATGTCTATTTGACACATAGTTGTTTCTCATTTATGAAGACATTGTTCATTAGGAGACATGATGGTGTCTCATTAAGAAATGATCATCTCTTCACTATTTTTTGAACAAAAAAAGAAGAAGACAATTTTACTCTTTATTAAGTTTAAATAGGATTAGAAACCTCTTTTTTTTATGGATCTTTGGCACTATTTTGAGAACTTTTCATTGGGAGAGAGTTCTTCCACACTATTAGAGGGATGTAAGAGCTAAGGAAGACGTGTGAAGACTCGGAATGAAGATCGCTTTCACAAAAGGGGTTCTTTTTGTCTATTCCTTCATGTTATTTTTATGGATTTTGGGAATATAATATTTGCAAGTCATGACCATTAATTGTTAATAGAATTCATTGAAGGATTGATATATATGGCTTAATAGAATTCGTTGAAGGATTGATATATATGGCTTAACTCATAAATCATAAAGAATTAGAAATAGAGAACTAAGAATGCAAGTGAAACCTCGACCCTAAGTTTGCTCGTATTGAATACAAACGAACCCTTTTAATTGTTGCTTCTTTCTAAAATTCATTTCTTCACCATGTTGGCGTGTCTAAATAACACAAGGTTATAATCCTTTTGATGTTCCTCTTCCAATATGATAAGATCCTGGGAATTCCTTGTGTCCAAAGCTTGCTGAGTCCCACGAATTCTAGCTTTTAGAATCCTTTTCCATCGAAAAATGTTGCCAAAAACATTGTATTGAACTCTGACGAGTAAAACATATATAATTCTTTTTGTCTAAAGAAATGAATTAGATTAAAAAATCTAAAAAATTATATAATTATACATTAACTCTGCAAATATATATTTTAGCCTAATTCATTTCTTACTCTACCCATCAATCAATGGTGGAGAGAACTTTTGAAAAAAAAAAAAATCAAGAAGAGGTATATGTGCAAATACAAGAAATACAAGCATCATATATGCAAATAAAAATCTTTTGACCAACTTTGATCAATGTTTACTGGGACAATAATTCAGAAGAAAAAAAAATTCATGTCATGTGGCAATATGAACAATCCAGATTGCTTAATTAATTTTAATATGCATGAATACATCGCTTTTAATAAGACGCACCATAGAGTCTACCTCATTTTTCATTTGAGTGTATCGCCACTTTTCTATTATTCTCCCACGGCGATCCAGAGCAATAACTTTGATACCACCGGGGAGAGACAATTAAGAAATGACAACATAAAAGTCACGACATTTAGCATGATGGTGAAAAGGGACCAATCAAATACCAATTAAGTTAAAGAATTATAATGTGGCCTGCAGGTGAAAAAATGATAATATAGGAAGGGATAATGCTAACGAATGCCGAGTGCCCTTAGGGTAAGGACACTCGTTAAGAATCTATAAAAAGAAAGTTTATATGGAGAAATGATATATTTAATACTTGAAAAAATGAAATATTTAGTTTTTCAATAAAAACTTACTATTTTTGGCTCCTTAAAGAGTGTCCATATGGAACTTGTTAGCATGACCCTGGAAGAAGATTTGACAACCGCAATCAAGTTTGAAAGAAATGGTCACTTGGAGTATATTATCTATTAAGAATGATCAGTAAATTGCGTGTTATTCCACGAGCTGATAGCCGATAACATAACTGATAGCTGATAAGCTAATTTTTAGCTGATAATTTATAGCTGATAGCTGAAAAGGTAGCTGATTGAATTTGAAGTGTTTGGTAAAATTAGCGGTTGAACTAGCTTATAATTATAAAAGGACATATTTATGATAAACATGATAAAATGTGAATTTCATTAAATGAATGGGGTAAAAACGAGAGATAATACAATAAGCTATAAGCTACTAGCCATAAGCTAAATAAATTAGCTTATCAAGAAAAGCTATAAGCTAATGGGATAAGCTTGTTTACCAAACACCTCTATTTCAGTCAAACAAGCTTATAAGCTAGTCAAATAAGCTATAAGCTAGCTTATTGAACTTGCCATACAGAGCCATATGTATAGGATTAAAGGTCTTTCAACTGTATTGTTAGGAGCTCTGTCAAAAAAAAAACTGTATTTTTAGGAGCCTATTTGGATGAAATAAGTTTTTTTTTTTCTAGTGTTTTTGATGTAATTCCCTTTTTTAATAATAAAAAAAAGAATTAGAAAAAAAGTCCGGTTATCACTTAGTATAGCTAAATAAAATTATACATTGTATTCAAGCACACAATAAGTTTTTGATTAAACAAATTATTTATTTTCCTAGGAATTTATCCAAACAAATCCTAAGGTAACCCTTTTTGTAAGCAATAAGTTCTTCAAAGGAATCAAACTTTGTTATGGTACGAGTATATCTAGATTGGCCTTCTTTAGCCAGATATGGAATAAATACTGCCACGTTTGGGTAAACAACTTAATTAAGAGCTTATCACATGACAGCTTATCACATGACAGCTTAATTCAATAAATTATGTGCGTTTGGATACACACTTTGAAAAGCACTTATATAAAATTTAAGCGTTTGGATACATCACTACATAAGACTTATGAACATTTTAAAATTAAAAAAATTGACTTTTATTAAAAATAAAATTTAAAATTTAACTTAAAATAAATATTGTGTCCCTTTCCCCCCAAAATAGAAGAACCCAAACCAAAACTGACCCCCACGATCCATTGAGGCGCGGGTCACGCGGCGAAGAACAGAGAGGACGGTGGCTAGCACGCTACTTGGCGGACTGGGACAGACGTGTGAAGATCTGAGCTGAGCGAAGATCTGAGGTGGTGGCTAGAGGCAGTGAGGCGCGGGTCACGCGACGAAGAACAAAGAGGACGGCGGCAAGCACGTGGCTTGGCGGACTGGGACAGGCGTGCGAAGGAGGTGTTGCGGCGGTGGTAAAGGCGCGACTGTATTTTTCTGGGTGTGACGTGTGGGTATCCGCGGCGGAGCTCGCGGCTAGGAACGAAGGTACGAGGGCGGCTTTGGCCGGAGAAGATGGTGGAGGCTTCAGCTAGATGGTTTTGTGTGTGAACAGGGAGACATAGGCGTTGGCGCACGACGGACGGCGGACGGGTGATGGCGGCTGGCGAAAGAGATTGCAAGTTCAAAGTTAAAGCAAAGAAAAAATAATAATAATAACGAAAGTTACTGTGATGGGATTCGAAGAGTGAGCCTTATGTGCATAAGCTCCGTGTTTTTTAAACCACAAGCTCTTATCTATTTTCCATAAGCTTCTACCAGTAGCTTATGAAAATAAGCACAAAACAACTTATGGAATGACATAAGTTCTTTTGATAAGCTATGCCAAACACACATCATAAGTGCTTATGTCATAAGATAAACTAAAAGAAACTTAAATAAGCTCTTCCAAACACCCCCTTAAGTATGTGTTTGTTTTAGATTCTGATCATGAAAATTTTTGTTCCAAACACACATCTTCCAAACACCCCCTTAAGAAAAGTAATAATTTCTATTTTTTGTTGTTGAATAGAATTGGTTCCAAGTGTATGACCTACAAAATTCTTTATATTTACACCTCAAAAGTGATTTATTTTATCATCAAACAAAATCAATTCTTCTAAACTCACTTTTAAATATCATGATAAAACATAAATCAATTTTTTTAATCTAATTTTTTTTAAAATCAATTATATCAAAATCTAAAACAAACGAAAATTAAATAGATTCGCAAGGTTCATATAGTCATGGTTGTACTAAGCAAATTGAACTAATCCACCAGACTATAAAACTGATTTATGAAATAATTGGCAAAATGAACTTTTACAAATTTTTTTTTTTTCAAAATTCTATTTTAGCTCGCAAAAAATTGACATGAATGTTGAAAATTTAATTGCAACAGGAAAAGGATTGTACTTGCATTTTTAAATATAGGACTAAAGTTTAATTTTGAGAAAAATGGCAATAGTTTGTCCCGTTACAACAGTATTGATAAATTAGTCTCTTACATACCACAATAGGATTTTCAAACAAAATGTAACTAAGCATATAAATTATATTTGATTAAAGTACTGTACCTTGTTGGTGTAAAAAATTTTATGCTGATATTAAATAACTTTTTGTATGTGTATTTTTATTTTAATAACTAAAAATTATAAATTATAAAAAATTTAATTAGTCAAGATATTATTGGATATCAGTGTAACTTTACGTTGACAATTCAATAATTCATAGAAGTTAAACTCTAATACTTAATTTCTATACATTGTCAGTGTAAATGATTTTTACACTGACATTCAATAATATCTTTACAAATCAGCATTATTGTTATTTCTCTCTCATAGTTATTAAAATAAAATCACATATGTTAAAATATTAATGGATGTCATTATAAACTTTTTACACTTAGGCACTGTTTGGTTTGCCAAATCTGCTAGCGTTTAGCGGATAGCGTATAACGGATGGAAAAGTAGCCCCGTTTGGTAGTCATTTTTAAAATTAGCGTATAGCGTTTTTTCACTAGCGTATAGCGTTTTTTCCAGACGCTACTTGAAGTAGCGTTTGAGCTTATAGCGTATAGCGTTTCATTTTTTCTTCCATTTTTATCCCTACCATCTTAATTAAATTCCTCACTTATCCTTGATTATAAAATAAAATACTAATCATTTAACATAGTATATAAATAAGAATTAATTTTGCTATTTAGATTTATATTTAAGATAAAAAAGTGAAAAATATATTTTTATCTATAAAAAATAAAGCTTTTACAAAAATCAAATCAATATATAATTTTATTTTTATTATTCCATTTTATTTATTAAAAATAATTAAAACTAGATTAATATTAAAATTTAAAATTAATTATTGAATTTTTTTTAAACGATAAATAAATTTTTTTGAAGTGATAAAAAATAAATAATTTAGAATAAAATAAATTATTATAAGTGATAATTATAATAAATAATATATATACATATAATTTACATAAAAAATTGCAAACATATCCTTTTATGTCATTTTATATTTATCAGCTAGTCCAACCGCTAGTTTTACCAAACACTTCAAATCCAATCCGCTAGCTAATCAGTTATCCGCTATCAGCTAGCTTATCCGCTATCCGCTAGTTTATCCACTACCGCTATCCGCTAGCTTATCCGCTATCCGCTAGTTTTTACCAAACAGAGCCTTATAATACATACTTTATTATTAATTATTGAATATATAAACATATAAATCAATTAATCGTCAAAATTCATGACACACTATTCAAAAACACCGAAAGCACATGTATTTCTCTTTAACTATTATCGCCCATGCCTGCTACATGAGATTATTATTATTATTATTATTATTATTATTATTGACTGGATACCTGAGATCTTTTCAGGACCTGGGTTTCATTCATTCACAAAGTCATAATACATTGTTGGATCACTTTTGTTTTATTTTTAAATTTCTTTTAATACACAGTTACATATATATAATAATTTATATCAGTGAATACGGGCAAATTGACCAAAGTAGTGTTGTTTTAGAAACTATTTTCCAGTTTAGGGTTGTTCTGAAACAATTTACCAATGGGGGGTCCTTTTGGCCACGTGTAATTTTTTATTTTTTTTTCCCTGACTGGTCAAAGGCGCCAGTCAGAGTGGCTCCTTTAAAGGCGCCACTCGGACTGGCGCCTACCATAAAAAAAAAAAAAAAAAAAAAAACATATGACTGACCCTGCAGCGCCACGTGGCGCAAGCAGGGAAGGCGCCACTGCGGATGGCGCCTTTAAAGGCGCCAGGCGCAGTGGCGCCTTCCCTGCTTGCGCCACGTGGCGCAGCAGGGTTCCCCCCCTCCCCAATTATTTGTCCCCCACCCCCAATATTTCCCTACCCGTGTCCCAATAGTTCCCAACCCGTGTCCCACGCCCCCTGATTTCCTTTCCTTCCTTGCTCTATATAAGGGCACCCCTATACAATGAATGGCATACCGTCCCCTCCTAATGTCTTTTTTTCTTTGTTATCCCTCACTGATTTTACTTCGATGAAAAATTTGTTTTGATTTTTTAGTGTAATTTTTTTGTGGTGTTTCTTTCAGGTTAATAAGATATTCGGTTAAAATTTATAAGGTAAAAATTTTGTGAGTACTATAATGCATGATGATTATTTTTTTGTATAAATTTATACTGTTAGTATTTTATTTTGTCAATATCTCTTATACTATTATTTGCCACTTGTTTATATGTATATATTTTTTTTGCTTGGTATTTGAAAGCCATACATAATTATGTTTATTTTAAAGTCATTGTTACTGTTAATAATTTAGTGGTATTAGTTATGTGATTATTTGTCGGTGTAATTTTAAAATGTTGATATTTAATTTATTTCTGCACTCGTGTGTTTTGTATAAATTTATACTTCATTGTTTCTCCTTCCACTGCACTATATGAGCATAGTACACGTAACATTTGTTTACCCCCTCCTTGTCTTACTTTTCTGATAAATTTGTTTGGAGTTTTCAGTGTAATTTTTTGTTGGTGTTTCTTTAAGGTTGGTAAGATCTTCAGTTTTATTTTATAAGGTAAATATTTTACGAGTACTATAATGCATGATGATTATTTTTTTGTATAAATTTATACTGTTAGTATTTTATTTTGTCAATATCTCTTATACTATTATTTGCCACTTGTTTATATGTATATATTTTTTTTGCTTGGTATTTGAAAGCCATACATAATTATGTTTATTTTAAAGTCATTGTTACTGTTAATAATTTAGTGGTATTAGTTATGTGATTATTTGTCGGTGTAATTTTAAAATGTTGATATTTAATTTATTTCTGCACTCGTGTGTTTTGTATAAATTTATACTTCATTGTTTCTCCTTCCACTGCATTATATGAGCATAGTACACGTAACATTTGTTTACCCCCTCCTTGTCTTACTTTTCTGATAAATTTGTTTGGAGTTTTCAGTGTAATTTTTTGTTGGTGTTTCTTTATGGTTGGTAAGATCTTCAGTTTTATTTTATAAGGTAAATATTTTACGAGTACTATAATGCATGATGATTATTTTTTTGTATAAATTTATACTGTTAGTATTTTATTTTGTCAATATCTCTTATACTATTATTTGCCACTTGTTTATATGTATATATTTTTTTTGCTTGGTATTTGAAAGCCATACATAATTATGTTTATTTTAAAGTCATTGTTACTGTTAATAATTTAGTGGTATTAGTTATGTGATTATTTGTCGGTGTAATTTTAAAATGTTGATATTTAATTTATTTCTGCACTCGTGTGTTTTGTATAAATTTATACTTCATTGTTTCTCCTTCCACTGCATTATATGAGCATAGTACACGTAACATTTGTTTACCCCCTCCTTGTCTTACTTTTCTGATAAATTTGTTTGGAGTTTTCAGTGTAATTTTTTGTTGGTGTTTCTTTATGGTTGGTAAGATCTTCAGTTTTATTTTATAAGGTAAATATTTTACGAGTACTATAATGCATGATGATTATTTTTTTGTATAAATTTATACTGTTAGTATTTTATTTTGTCAATATCTCTTATACTATTATTTGCCACTTGTTTATATGTATATATTTTTTTTGCTTGGTATTTGAAAGCCATACATAATTATGTTTATTTTAAAGTCATTGTTACTGTTAATAATTTAGTGGTATTAGTTATGTGATTATTTGTCGGTGTAATATTAAAATGTTGATATTTAATTTATTTCTGCACTCGTGTGTTTTGTATAAATTTATACTTCATTGTTTCTCCTTCCACTGCACTTTATAAGGTAAATATTTTACGAGTACTATAATGAGCGTAGTTGAGAAGTTAAATAATTTGAAACTTTAAAATAAAATTTTTTATCTTATTATTTAAGTGCTACTTGATCTTTTTATTTATATCAATCTTAATATGTGACATGTCAGTAATTCTACTAATATACTATAATAAATATTTAATAGTAATAATATAATTTATTTTTTATTGTAATTAATGCTATTAATCTTTAATGTCAGGTTAAAACATGGCATCATCTAGCTCACAATCGGGGCAACGATTGGTAAACCCCGGCCCAGTGGATACATCATTATTGTATATGCAAGAAAAACATGTTTCCCAATATGTGTGGAATGGGTCACCCGATCGGGTAATTAGACCTCGTCGTGGTCTGGGGTTTAACCCTTCCGTATTGGATCTCCCAGATTCTGTCACAGATTTTCTTCGAACAGCAGGGTTGTTAGGGGTGGCCCAAGTAAATTTATCTCAGCTCGATCACAATCTGATTAGTGCACTTGTGGAGCGATGGAGGCCAGAGACGCATACATTTCACATGCCGTTTGGGGAATGCACCATCACACTACAGGATGTTGCTATTATTTGTGGCTTGCGCATTCATGGTGCTGCGGTTGTCGGTGCAACAAAAAAAAATTGGAAGCAGTATGTCGCCAACCAGTTGGGTATTGCTCCTGATGATGCTGACATGAGAGGTTCAAGAGTAAAGTTGAAGTGGCTAGAACAAAATTTCGGAAATTTCGCATTGTACGAGGAAAATGATTGGTGGAGGGTTGCATATACACGGGCTTATATACTCAGGATGATAGGTAACCTGTTGCTCCCGGATCACTCCAATGGATATGTGTCAATGAGATATCTTCCCTTGTTAGAGAACTTTGAAGTGGCAGGACAGTATAGCTGGGGTTCGGCTGTCTTGAGTTACTTATACCGAGAGTTGTGTAAGGCAACAAATTATAAAGCAAAGGAGATCTGTGGGTTCCTGCCATTGGTTCAAATATGGGCATGGGAAAGGCTGCCATCCATTGCTCCTATGCTCGTTGTTGACCAACGACTTCAGGGTACCCCATATGGTACACGGTAAGCAACATGTAATATTTGAATTCATGATTGTTTGTACTTATACTTGAACTGATATTTAATTTTTAAACAATGACAGCTGGCGGTCAGGTGAAACTTATACCAGACAGCTGCACTCCTTGACGTTTTATCGTGACTTATTTGACAAATTGAAGCAGACTGATGTGATTATCAAATTCCAATTAGTTTAAAGCCAGGAATCTATTGAATTTAATTAGTTACAAATTTCTATTGTATTCATGGTAGTGAATTGATTTATTTTATCCAATGTTTGTAGATCATATGGTGTCCGTACGACCACCTGGAAAGCGATACATTACCTGAGGTCTGCGTCGAGGCGATGTTCCTATGGAGGATTATTCTTCCCCTGATTTGCTTCAACATCGTGGAGTGGCATCAACCAGATCGTGTGATGCGTCAATTCGGCATGAAACAATCCATACCCAGTGAGCCTGTCTAACCGCCGAATCGCCATGATCTGTCACTCAGGGGCAAAGATGCTGAGAATTGGGAACATTTGTTGGCGCCGGACATTACCTTTTGGAATAATAGACACATGCAGGTAATCTGTCATTGTGAGCCACAGGTTGGTCTATTAACTAAGCAATCCGAGTATATGCGGTGGTACTTGCGACGGACACGTCGATGGGTTGGCAGGCAAGGTGCACTCCGAGGCTATGTGGTAACGTTTTTGTTTCCCCACATATTAACTGCCGGTTATATAAGGAATTTTTCCAACTGTCCATTGTTACATCATTCTATTGTTTTGTTTTAGGTTGATGGGGTGGAGCGGTTGAATTACTTAAGTACTCCTCAGGGTCAACATCAGTTCACGTTTGCTGAACTTAAGGAACAGACCGATGCCATTCTTGCAGCATCGGATGAGGCGGATCGCGTCGCTGTACCTTCTGTGTCAGCTGCACCGCTCACACAAGAGTTGGAGCCGTTTCCTACGTTTGAACGCATCCCAGGAGTAAGGGTGGAAGGGCAGTGTCTTAGTAGAGGGAGAGAACGTTTGCAACAACAAGCCTTCTACACACCGCCTATACCAGCACGTGGAGAAGGATATTACTATCCACCCACCCAGGAACACGATTACTCACAGGAACCCGCTCCAACTTATTATCAAACGGAAATTCCATCTTCTGACCCTTACATGGATGGGCCATCATCCATGCCTAGCCAACCGCCATCGTCCATGCCTCCAACGTCAACCCCTCTGTACTTTACACCACCCGCATATCAGCAGACATATAACACACCAGATGCACCAAACCCCCTCATTGATCAAATACAGAATACCCCAATGTACTCTCCTGAATACCAAGGTATGGGCATCGACTTGAACGTGGACTTCGCCGGAGTTATAGAATCTAGCTCCACAAGTGAAAGCTCTGACAGAGTTGATCGTAATGTTGTAAGAAGAAATCCACCTCGAGGAGTGAGGGGCAAACCACGACAATGCATCTTGTCTCCCGATCAGCATGATGATGGTGCTCACTAGTTACCTTATGGTTCTTTTTAATTTTGTAAAATTTTGTTATTGTATACTTTGTATGTAATGAACGTTTGTTATTATTATTTTTTACTTAATGGACCCTATTTGGTTTAGTTAAACTTCGGAGTTGATCGTCTTAAAAATTGTAACACTACCAAAACATACTAAATAGGATTAATATTATAATAACAAAGCTTAACGATCATACATGATAAGGTGGAATTTAAATATTATCTTCAGCACCAACTCCTCCGCTTCCCGATCCTCCTGCTCGTTGTGGGCAGTTCCGCCTGTTATGACCTTCAGTGTTGCACAGTCCACATCGTTGGGTCGGTTGTGACTCCACCCAGTCCATCTCATTACGAATGCGGGTTGACTTGGGTCTCCCTTTCTGGCGCAGCCTCGCCAAATCCGGCATTAAGGTCCACGGTTGTGGTATCTCTGGAATTGCTTCCTCGTTTCCAATTGGATACCACTGAGGAGCATAGGCGTTGATGATGCCTCGCCATTTGTATACTTCATCTACATACTGATCAAAATCGAGATATGTGGCCGCACATGCTGCAAACACATGTGAACATGGGATGTGAAATGCCTGAAATCTTCCACATTGACAATATTTTGTTTGTAGGTTGACCCTCCAACTACGACCTCCTCTTTGGGTAACCGGATTGAAACCCTCTTCTACCTCAAAGCGTAGATTATTGGTGTCATAACGACGGACCTGATGAGAACAGGCATGTTGTTGCTGCGTCGTGATAAACTTGCTTGCCTTGTCAGAAAAACGTTGACCAGAACTAAGCTTGCTTCTCGCTTCGGATCCTCGCTGAACAAAATATTCAACGGCCCTGCCATACGTACACTTAACTAGAGCAGTGATTGGCAAATTCCTGGCACCCTTTAAAACTCTATTGACACATTCAGACAAGTTGGTTGTCATGTGTCCATATCGCCGACCATGATCATCGTAAGCCAACGACCATTTCTCCTTCCTGATGCCATCAATCCACCGTTTCACTTCAGGACTGGTTTCACGGAATGTCTCTAACTTCCGATCAAACTTAATCTTGCATGCCATGTATCCTATAAGAAAACGTTACATCATTTAGGTCACCGCTTTATTTAAAAAAAATAGAATAAATAAATAAATAAATGAGTATAAAACACATCTACCTAGAGTCATCAGTTCTTCCTTCAGATGCTTATTCTTGAATCTCTGGTTGAAATTGCTGGCAATGTGTCTAATACAGTATACGTGATGAGCATTTGGAGGCTGCCAACCTAAGTTAGGGTTTGCAACAGCTGATATAATACTACGGTGTCGATCGGAGATCAAACATATTCCGGTTTTGTTAGTAACGTGTTCCCGGATCAAACCAAGAAACCACGACCAAGCATCCAATGTTTCTCCTTCGACAACAGCAAATGCTAGCGGCAACAAGTAATTGTTTCCATCCTGTGTTGTGGCAATCAACAGTGTGCCACGATACTTACCATACAAAAAAGTACCATCAACTTGTATTATTGGCTTGCAATGGTTGAAACCATCACAACATTGTCTAAACGTCCAGAAAACACGATGAAATGTACGATATCGGTTGTTCACACGATTGCCTATCAGAAATAGATTGGTC
Organism: Echinosophora koreensis; assembly: GCA_035048595.1. Lineage (NCBI taxonomy): Eukaryota > Viridiplantae > Streptophyta > Magnoliopsida > Fabales > Fabaceae > Echinosophora > Echinosophora koreensis. The sequence goes on from JAPCYP010000265.1 coordinate 113,229, forward strand.
TCGATCTTGTAAAAAGAGTCTGGTGAAAACAATTGCATATGTTGTAACCACCTAGGTAGCATGGCATAGGATTCGTCCCAATCTCCAAATACCCTGACTATGGCCTTTTGCTTAGCTTTCCATGCCTTTCTGTATGATATTTTGTACCCGTAAGTACTTAGAATTCTTTCGCGTATCATCCCGATTGTGACTGTCGGTTGTTCACGGACCATACCTAATAAATCGATTTAAATTTAGACATTACATTACAGGAAGACTTAAAATAAACAAAAGTTATTGTTAATAGTCGTACCTAGTATGCAAGAGCATACGAAATTAGAATCCAACTTTGTGTGGTCTTGTGACAACATCTTATTCACACAATTATGCTGCCCGCCCCACTTTGTAACCTCCCATTTCGACGACTTTTTCGACAAGATAGCTCTCAACCTCCATGGGCCATCCCGCTGCATGATTTGAACACTTGACATAGTAAACTGTTGATTTAGATTCAACAACTTTGAAATCTTGATGAACATTCATGGAATAATGTTTAACAGCCATTTGAACAGCCTCTTTACTAACGAAGCGTAAGCCAACATACAATTCCTGACCGACTTTCCATGAATCTGGAACATCCACGCCATCAAATTCTACCTCGTGGTCGGGATAGTCCCAATTTATATAATTATAATGCGGGGATGAGTTGAAGAATGCACCATGTGATTGACCTATAAGTGAGTAACAAATGATTCAATTTTTAATTATCTTCCACCATGCTATTAAAAATCGATAATAATAACATTAATAAGATTGCACCTGGAACTCTTGATGAAATGGGCGATGCAGCAATTGCAGGTGATGCCACTGCGGACAGAACTATGTTGGAACCCTGTTCAGTCTCCTCCTCGGTGTCCGACGAACCACTGGTTGGTATATCATCTTCGTCATCATCTTCATCTGACTCAACCTCCATCTCGCTTGCCCAATCTTGATCTTCGTCATCTTCGTCCTCTGCATATGATCCAAGATCAGCGAATCTGGAAGTGCCTGCAACATTAACATCAACATACAACTCAAGTGTTGACATGCGCGCATTTTGGCAAAAACCATTCAACATGCATTCCACATCTCGATCATCAGCAACTTCAACCAGAATATATTTCACCGGGTTGTCACATGTCATATATCTAGTCACAATTTTAGAAACTGATTGATTTGGGGACAGCCTCAACTTCGAGTGAATCTTTGTCTTCAAGTGCCCGTACCCGATTCCTAATTTTATCTGCATTGTTACTTGATCACCTTCAAATGTAATTCCTTCTAGTCCATCAAACACTCTCCCATTGAAATACACAACTACTGCAAGCCTGCTCATGACGTATGCCCTACAAAATTCGTCACAAATTATGGGATAAGCCATCAATTTACAATTTTTATTTTTAATTAGTTTTTGAACAACCCTATATATAAAAGCACTCGCATAACAAAATATATAATTTATGAAACAATATGCATATATATATCAAAACCTCAGGTTGATAGTCTAAACGGCTAGTAGCAACTGAACAAAACTATATAATCACGTACATCGCAACAACTTGGGAATTGCAACCCACATCCCTGCCCAGTAGTCAACCGCAGTGCAAAACTGAATCCTATGTGGCATTAGCTCCTTACACTGAGCCACTAAGTCCTTGTAATCAAAATATTGTTTACAGTTGATGAAGGACTTGGTGGCTGAGTGCAAGGAGCTAATGCCACATAGGATTCAATTTTGCACTATGGTTGACTTCCAGGCAATGATGGGGTTGTAATTCCCATCTTGTTGTGATGTACGTGATTATATAGTATTGTTAGTTGCTACTAGCCATTTAGCCTATCAATCAGATGTTTTGATATATATATATGCATATTGTTTCATAAATTAATATTTTGTTATGTGAGTGCTATATATATATATAAGCACTCACATAACAAAATATATAATTTATGAAACAATATGCAATATATATATCAAAACTCTGTTGATAGGCTAAATGGCTAGTAGCAACTGAACAAAACTATATAATCACGTACATCACAACAACAAGATGGGAATTACAACCCCATCATTGCCTGGAAGTCAACCATAGTGCAAAATTGAATCCTGTGGCATTAGCTCCTTGCACTCAGCCACCAAGTCCTTCATCAACTGTAAACAATATTTTGATTACAAGGACTTAGTGGCTGAGTGTAAGGAGCTAATGCCACATAGGATTCAGTTTTGCACTGCGGTTGACTACTGGGCAGGATGTGGGTTGCAATTCCCAAGTTGTTGCGATGTACGTGATTATATAGTTTTGTTCAGTTGCTACTAGCCGTTTAGACTATCAACCTGAGGTTTTGATATATATATTATGCATATTGTTTCATAAATTATATATTTTGTTATGAGTGCTTTTATATATAGGGTTGTTCAAAAACTATTAAAAATAAAAATTGTAAATTGATGGCTTATCCCATAATTTGTGACGAATTTTGTAGGGCATACGTCATGAGCAGGCTTGCAGTAGTTGTGTATTTCAATGGGAGAGTGTTGATGGACTAGAAGGAATTACATTTGAAGGTGATCAAGTAACAATGCAGATAAAATTAGGAATCGGGTACGGGCACTTGAAGACAAAGATTCACTCGAAGTTGAGGCTGTCCCCAAATCAATCAGTTTCAAAAATTGTGACTAGATATATGACATGTGACAACCCGGTGAAATATATTCTGGTTGAAGTTGCTGATGATCGAGATGTGGAATGCATGTTGAATGGTTTTTGCCAAAATGCGCGCATGTCAACACTTGAGTTGTATGTTGATGTTAATGTTGCAGGCTTCCAGATTCGCTGATCTTGGATCATATGCAGAGGACGAAGATGACGAAGATCAAGATTGGGCAAGCGAGATGGAGGTTGAGTCAGATGAAGATGATGACGAAGATGATATACCAACCAGTGGTTCGTCGGACACCGAGGAGGAGCTGAACAGGGTTCCAACATAGTTCTGTCGCAGTGGCATCACCTGCAATTGCTGCATCGCCCGTTTCATCAAGAGTTCCAGGTGCAATCTTATTAATGTTATTATTATCGATTATTAATAGCATGGTGGAGATAATTAAAAATTGAATCATTTGTTACTCACTTATAGGTCAATCACATGGTGCATTCTTCAACTCATCCCCGCATTATAATTATATAAATTGGGACTATCCCGACCAGGAGGTAGAATTTGATGGCGTGGATGTTCCAGATTCATGGAAAGTGGGTCAGGAATTGTATGTTGGCTTACGCTTCGTTAGTAAAGAGGCTGTTCAAATGGCTGTTAAACATTATTCCATGAATGTTCATCAGGATTTCAAAGTTGTTGAATCTAAATCAACAGTTTACTATGTCAAGTGTTCAAATCATGCAGCGGGATGCCCATGGAGGTTGAGAGCTATCTTGTCGAAAAAGTCGTCGAAATGGGAGGTTACAAAGTGGGGCGGGCAGCATAATTGTGTGAATCAGATGTTGTCACAAGACCACACAAAGTTGGATTCTAACTTCGTATGCTCTTGCATACTAGGTACGACTATTAACAATAACTTTTGTTTATTTTAAGTCTTCCTCTAATGTAACTTTAAATTTAAATCGATTTATTAGGTATGGTCCGTGAACAACCGCAGTCACAATCGGGATGATACGCGAAAGAATTCTAAGTACTTACGGGTACAAAATATCATACAGAAAGGCATGGAAAGCTAAGCAAAAGGCCATAGTCAGGGTATTTGGAGATTGGGACGAATCCTATGCCATGCTACCTAGGTGGTTACAACATATGCAATTGTTTTCACCAGACTCTTTTTACAAGATCGAGACCAATCTATTTCTGGTAGGCAATCGTGTGAACAACCGATATCGTACGTTTCATCGTGTTTTCTGGACGTTTAGACAATGTTGTGATGCTTTCAACCATTGCAAGCCAATAATACAAGTTGATGGTACTTTTTTGTATGGTAAGTATCGTGGCACACTGTTGATTGCCACAACACAGGATGGAAACATTACTTGTTGCCGCTAGCATTTGCTGTTGTCGAAGGAGAAACATTGGATGCTTGGTCGTGGTTTCTTGGTTTGATCCGGGAACACGTTACTAACAAAACCGGAATATGTTTGATCTCCGATCGACACCGTAGTATTATATCAGCGGTTTCAAACCCTAACTTAGGTTGGCAGCCTCCAAATGCTCATCACGTATACTGTATTAGACACATTGCCAGCAATTTCAACCAGAGATTCAAGAATAAGCATTTGAAGGAAGAACTGATGACTCTAGGTAGATGTGTTTTATACTCATTTATTTATTTATTTATTTACTCTATTTTTTTTAAATAAAGCGGTGACCTAAATGATGTAACATTTTCGTATAGGATACATGGCATGCAAGATTAAGTTTGATCGGAAGTTAGAGACATTCCGTGAAACCACTCCTGAAGTGAAACGGTGGATTGATGGCATCAGGAAGGAGAAATGGTCGCTGGCTTATGATGATCATGGTCGGCGATATGGACACATGACAACCAACTTGTCTGAATGTGTCAATAGAGTTTTAAAGGGTGCAGGAATTTGCCAATCACTGCTCTAGTTAAGTGTACGTATGGCAGGGCCGTTGAATATTTTGTTCAGCGAGGATCCGAAGCGAGAAGCAAGCTTAGTTCTGGTCAACGTTTTTCTGACAAGGCAAGCAAGTTTATCACGACGCAGCAACAACATGCTTGTTCTCATCAGGTCCGTCGTTATGACACCAATAATCTACGCTTTGAGGTAGAAGAGGCTTTCAATCCGGTTACCCAAAGAGGAGGTCGTAGTTGGAGGGTCAACCTACAAGCAAAATATTGTCAATGTGGAAGATTTCAGGCATTTCACATGCCATGTTCACATGTGTTTGCTGCATGTGTGGCCACATATCTCGATTTTGATCAGTATGTAGATGAAGTATACAAATGGCGGGGCATCATCAACGCCTACGCTCCTCAGTGGTATCCAATTGGAAACGAGGAAGCAATTCCAGAGATACCACAACCGTGGACCTTAATGCCGGATTTGGCGATGCTGCGCCAGAAAGGGAGACCCAAGTCAACCCGCATTCGTAATGAGATGGACTGGGTGGAGTCACAACCGACCCAACGATGTGGATTGTGCAACACTGAAGGTCATAACCGGTGGAACTGCCCACAATGAGCAGGAGGATCGGGAAGCGGAGGAGTTGGTGCTGAAGATAATATTTAAATTCCACCTGATCATGTATGATCGTTAAGCTTTGTTATTATAATATTAATGGTAATTAGTATGTTTTGGTAGTGCTACAATTTTGAAGACGATCAACTCCGAAGTTTAACAAAACCAAATAGTGTCCATTAAGTAAAAAAAAAAAATTAACAAACGTTCATTACATACAAAGTATACAATAGAAAAGTTTTACAAAATTAAAATGAACCATAAGGTAACTAGTGAGCACCATCATCATGCTGATCGGGAGACAAGATGCACTGTCGTGGTTTGCCCCTCACTACCTCGAGGTGGATTTTCTTCTTACAACATTAGGATCAACTCCGTCAGGGCTTTCACTTGTGGAGCTAGATTCTATAACTTCGGCGAAGTCCACGTTCAAGTCAATACCCATACCTTGGTATTCAGGAGAGTACATTGGGGTATTCTGTATTTGATCAATGAAGGGGTTTAGTGCATCTGGTGTGTTATAAGTCTGCTGATATGCGGGTGGTGTAAAGTACAGATGGGTTGAAGTTGGAGGCATGGACGATGGCGGTTGGCTAGGCATGGATGATGGCCCTTCCATGTAAGGGTCAGAAGATGGAATCTCCATTTGATAATAAGTTGGAGCGGGTTCCTTTGAGTAATCATGGTCTTGGGTGGGTGGATAGTAATATCCTTCTCCACGTGCTGGTATAGGCGGTGTGTAGAAGGCCTGTTGTTGCAAACGTTGTCTCCCTCTACTAAGACACTGACCTTCCACCCTTACTGTTGGGACGCGTTCAAACGTAGGAAACGGCTCCAACTCTTGTGTGAGCGGTGCAGCTAACACAGAAGGTACAGTGACGCGATCCGCCTCATCCGATGCTGCCAGAATGGCATCGGTTTCTTGCTTAAGTTCAGCAAACATGAACTGATGTTGACCCTGAGGAGTACTTAAGTAATTCAACTCCACCCCATCAACCTAAAACAAAACAATAGAATGATGTAACAATGGACAGTTGGAAAAATTCCTTATATAACCGGCAGTTAATATGTGGGGAAACAAAAACGTTACCACATAACCTCAGAGTGTACCTTGCCTGCCAACCCATCGACGTGTCCGGCGCAAGTACCACCGCATATACTCTGATTGCTTAGTTAAGAGACCAACCTGTGGCTCACAATGACAGATTACCTGCATGTGTCTATTATTCCAAAAGGCAATGTCTGGCGCCAAAAGTTGTTCCCAATTCTCAGAATCTTTGCCCCTGAGTGACAGATCGTGGCGATTCAGCAATTGGACAGGCTCACTGGGTATGGATTGTATCATGCCGAATTGACGCATCACACGATCTGGTTGGTGCCACTCCACGATGTTGAAGCAAATCAGGGGAAGAATAATCCTCCATAGGAACATCGCCTCGACGCAGACCGCAGGTAATGTATCGCTTTCCAGGTGGTCGTACGGACACCATTTGATCTACAAACATTGGATAAAATAATTCAATTCACTACCATGGATACAATAGAAATTTGTAACTAATTAAATTTAATAGATTCCTGGCTTTAAACAAATTGGAATTAGATAATCACATCAATCTGCTTCAATTTGTCAAATAAGTCACGATAAAACGTCAAGGAGTGCAGCTGTCTGGTATAAGTTACACCTGACCGCCAGCTGTCATTGTGTAAAAATTAAATATCAGTTCAAGTATAAGTACAAACAATCATGAATTCAAATATTACATGTTGCTTACCGTGTACCATATGGGGTGCCCTGAAGTCGTTGGTCTAGAACGATCATAGGAGCAATGGATGGCAGCCTTTCTCATGCCCATATTTGAACCAATGGCAGGAACCCATAGATCTCCTTTGCTTTATAATTTTTTGCCTTACACAACTCTCGGTATAAGTAACTCAAGACAGCCGAACCCCAGCTATACTGCCCTGCCACTTCAAAGTTCTCTAACAAGGGAAGATATCTCATTGACACATATCCATTGGAGTGATCCTGGAGCAACAGGTTACCTATCATCCTGAGTATATAAGCCCGTGTATACGCAACCCTCCACCAATCATTTTCCTCGTACAGTGAGAAATGTCCAAAATTTTGTTCTAGCCACTTCAACTTTAATCTTGAACCTCTCATGTCAGAATCATCAGGAGCAATACCCAACTGGTTGGCGACATACTGCTTCCATTTTTTTTTTTTTTTGCACCGACAACCGCAGCACCGTGAATGCGCAAGCCACAAATAATAGCAACATCCTGTAGTGTGATGGTGCATTCCCCCAACGTCAAGTGCACTAATCAGATTGTGATCGAGCTGAGATAAATTTACTTGGGCCACCCCTAACAACCCTGCTGTTCGAAGAAAATCTTTGACAGAATCTGGGAGATCCAATACAGAAGGGTTAAACCCCAGACCACGACGAGGTCTAATTACCCGATCAGGTGACCCATTCCACACATATTGGGAAACATGCTTTTCTTGCATATACAATAATGATGTATCCACTGGGCCGGGGTTTACCAATCGTGGCCCCGATTGTGAGCTAGATGATGCCATGTTTTTAACCTGACATTAAAGATTAATAGCATTAATTATAATATAAAATAAAATCTATTATTACTATTAAATATTTATTATAGTATATTAGTAGAATTACTGACCATGTCACATATTAAGATTGATATAAATAAAAATATCAAGTAGCAATTAAATAACAAGATAAAAAATTTTATTTAAAAGTTTCAAATTATTTAAGTTCTCACTATGCTCATTATAGTACTCGTAAAATATTTACCTTATAAAATTAAACTGAAGATCTTACCAACCTGAAGGAAACACCAACAAAAAATTACACTAAAAATTCAAAACAAATTGATCAGAGAAGTAAGACAAGGAGAGGGTAAACAAATGTTACGTGTACTATGCTCATATAGTGCAGTGAAAGGAGAAACAATGAAGTATAAATTTATACAAAACACAAGAGTGCAGAAAAAAATTAAATATCAACATTTTAAAATTACACCAACAAATAATCACATAACTAATACCACTAAATTATTAACAGTAACAATGACAATAAAATAAACATAATTATGTATGGATTTCAAATACCAAGCAAAAAAAAAATATATACATATAAACAAGTAGCAAATAATAATATAGGAGATATTGACAAAATAAAATACTAACAGTATAAATTTATACCAAAAAATAATCATCATGCATTATAGTACTCATAAAATTTTTACCTTATAAAATTAAACTGAAGATCTTACCAACCTTAAAGAAACACCAACAAAAAATTACACTGAAAAATCGAAACAAATTTATCAGAAAAGTAAGACAGGGAGGGGGTAAACAAATGTTACGTGTACTATGCTCATATAGTGCAGTGGAAGGAGAAACAATTAAGTATAAATTTATACAAAACACAAGAGTGCAGAAATATATTAAATATCAACATTTTAAAATTACACTAACAAATAATCACATAATACCACTAAATTATTAACAGTAACAATGACATTAAAATAAACATAATTATGTATGGATTTCAAATACCAAGCAAAAAAATATATATACATATAAACAAGTAGCAAATAATAATATAGGAGATATTGACAAAATAAAATACTAACAGTATAAATTTATACCAAAAAATAATCATCATGCATTATAGTACTCATAAAATATTTACCTTATAAAATTAAACTGAAGATCTTACCAACCTGAAAGAAACACCACAAAAAAATTACACTAAAAAATCAAAACAAATTTATCACAGAAGTAAAACAGGGAGGGGATAAACAAAGAAGGGCGTTGGGAGGGGAGGGGTATACCATTCCTTTATATATTGCAGGAAAGAAGGGTCTTGGGAGGGCGGGGGGGGTGGGGGGGGGGGGGGGGGGGGGGCGAGGGACCTGGCGTGGGTCATTTTGGGGGGAGGGGACACGGGTAGAAAACAAGGGGGTGGGGGGGGGTGGGGGGGGGGGGAATTTTGATGGGGAGGGGGGAACCCTGCTGCGCCATGTGGCGCCTTCCCTGCTTGCGCCATGTGGCACTGCAGGGTCAGGTTGTGTTTTTTTTTTTTTTGATGGTAGGCGCCAGTCTGAGTGGTGCCTTTAAAGGAGCCACTCTGACTGGCGCCTTTGACCAGTCAGAGAAAAAAAATTAAAAAAATGACACGTGGCCAAAAGGACCCCTATTGGTAAATTGTTTCAGAACAACCCTAAACTGGTAAATAGTTTCTAAAACAACACTACTTTGGTCAATTGCCTTCTTTTTACGCTTAACATCCTGAATAGATTATTTTTTTCAAGAAACGCTTCCATTTTACACCTCTTGCATAGTTCCTTAGTGGAATTCCTTCCTTCCATGAAATTCTTTTTTTGCTCGGATTTCTGCATTATCCAAATTCAATTGCCCATGAATATTAACAAGATTTAGTAACACATGCTATATAATTTTGTGTGGACACAATTTCTAAGGCGAAATTAGGAGGGCTATAATGGAAAACAAAATAATAGAGAAATGATCGTAAAGGAAAAACAAATAATTTTTTTTAACCATATTGCCTCCCCCTCTTTAGTTTTTTTGACAGAAGCAAATTTATTTCATTTCAATAACAATAAGATCAGCAATACAGGTTGGAATAAAATCAAACACCTGGTGACTAGCATAAAATCTTGCCCCTCTAGCTAGGCTATGAGCAACCCGATTAGCTTGCCTCCTAATAAAACTAACCCCAAAGTTTTGTAAAGATCTGAGTCTATTTTTGCACTTGGCTAAAATAGAACCATATTCTGTAAGATAGGAATTTTCTCCAAGCATACCATCCACTACCATTTTGCAATCCATCTCTATAGTGACGTTGTTGAGCCCCAACTCTTGCAGCCATTGGATGGCTTGCATAAGACCCGTAGCTTCTGCTTCATGCACAGGAGGGACACCATTAATCTTTATAGTCTTGGCCCCTACAAACTCCCCTCTATCATTCCTCACGCAAAGTCCCACACCAAAGCAACCTTGCTCTCCAAATATCGCAGCATCCACATTACACTTATAGCACCCACTCATTGGCTTTACCCAGCCTGAGTTACGAGCAGAAGCTATGCCCGCATGCTGCTCCTGCACTTTCGTGTTTGCCTTTTCCCAGTTGTGAAGCATGTCCTTAGCATAGTCGATGGAGATCTTCATGGGTTTTTGCACATCCTCCCACACTTTCTCATTCCTCCTCCAAATCACCCAAAACACCATTGCACACTCCTTTATAAGACGTGCAGGGAGAGTAGAAAAGAGCTTAAAGACAAGCTCTGTACACCCTTCAGCGGACAAAACCCAGTCCGATATGTGGTTCCACAACCCTGCCTCAGACCAGCAAGAGATTGCATGCATGCAGCCAAAAAATAGGTGCCACTCATTCTCTATGTCCGATTCACAATGAGGACACCCACCTAAGCAAACCACCCCTTTCGTTTGAAGTCTGGAGCGCGTAGGAAGGCATCCTGTCGCCACCCTCCAAATGAGCAACTTCATCTTCTGTGGGATTTTCAGGCGCCAAATACTTAACCATTCACCTGGGACTTTGAGCTCACTATTATCAATAAGGGTCTCCATAATATGATAATATGCTGACGTCACAGAGAACTTTCCATCTTTAGTAAAATTCCAAATCAGCTGGTCTTCATCTTCCAAATGCAACAGCGGCATTTTAACAATTGCACCAATGTCCCTCTGTTGGAATAAGTTGGCTAGAAAATGGGACTGCCATTGTTTCGAGTCCCTGCTTATTAAATCCGCAACTCTCATATCCTCCATACCGCTTGGTTGTTGAGAGACTATATAAGAGTTATCCTCTCCCCTCAACTAAGGATCCTTCCAAATTCTCACTTTCTTGCCATCTCCAATACGCCATCTCATACCCGCTTTAACCACTACCTGGGAAGTGTGAATGCTACGCCAAACATATCTTGGGTTATGACCCAACCGGGCCCCCACAAAGTCCTCTTTAGGAAAATATCTAGCTTTGAAGACACGTGACACTATAGCATCTTGGTTGGTTGCCAATTTCCAACCTTGCTTCCCTAGCATGGCTAAATTGAAGCCATAGAAATGACGGAAACCCATCCCTCCATACTCCTTCCTCATGGATAGCTTATCCCAGCTGAGCCAATTGATTCCTCTACCTAAGCCTCTATTCGATCCCCACCAGAAAGAATTAATCATACGTTGCAACTCCTCTCCAAGAGAGGCTGGGATCATGAAGACACTCATGCAGTAAGAAGGAATTGCTTGAGCTACTGATTTCACCAAGACCTCTCTACCTACCTTAGAAAGGTGCCTACCAGACCAATGCTGGATTTTTCTCCAAACTCTGTCCTTCAAATAGCCAAAGAGATTTTTTTTTATTTCTGCCAATCAGAGACGGTAATCCCAGATATTTTCCAATACCCAAGCACTCTGAAACCTCCATAATAGATGTGACAAGATTACGAGACTCAAGGGTTATGTTTTTACTGAAAAAAACCTCTGACTTCTGCATGTTGATTGCCTGCCCTGAAGCCTGCTCATAAACTACCAGGATGTCCTTCATCGTCCTGCTCTCTTTCTCATTTGCTCTAAAGAAAAGGAAACAATCATCGGCAAAAAGCAAATGAGAAATCAAAGGAGCACCTCTACAAACCTTACTACCTTGGATATTGTTGGCCTTGGCAACCATACCCAAGAGGGGGGTGAATTGGGTTTTAGATAACAATGAAATATTTTTCGATAAATTAAAAACCCTTTTTAAAGTTAAAACAGAATTCGCAGCGGATAAAAGAATATTGTCGAATTGAAGCGCTTGATAAAAATAAACAGTTTGAAACTAAAGCGCTATAATGTAAAATGCAATAAAGTAAAGAGGATAGGGAAAGAAGATGAACACCACAATATATCCTGGTTCGGCCACAGACTACCCACGTGGCCTACGTCCAGTCCCCAAGGCAATACGACCAAGGGTTTTCAATCAACTCTAGTTTTTAAACAGGATCAACTAGAACCTTTACAATTCAGAGAACCCTTAACACAAATCACAGGACATACAATCCCTTGTGTAAGAGCCTCAAACACTAGCTTTTAAACAGGCTTAGCTAGAACCTTTACAATGGAGAGAACCCTTAACACAAATCACAGGACATACAATCCCTTGTGTAAGAGCCTCAAAAATATCCCAAGAGATATACCCTCTCTTGTAAGAATAGTAATCAAAAGAAGGTTTGAGTCAATCCGACTCTTACCAATATAAAGCACTCTAATTAGTGCAGATAAAAACAAATTGAAACACAAGATACAAGAACACCTATATGGTGTGTAGAACTCTCAAAATAATATGGTCAAGTGATAGTGTAAGAGATGTAGTATAGAGAAATGATTTTCAGAGTTTTAGCACAGAGAGAAATAGTAGAGTTGTATATTGGGTTCTTATGATGGCTGCCTACCTTTTCTTTTATAAGTGAGAAGTGATGGTCTAAAGAAAATAGGTCAAGCCTCTTTAAAATTCATTTCTGTCGCGTCATAATCGATTATTGAAAGCCATAATCGATTATTTAAGGTATTTTCAGGAAGCACGCATTTGGACAGAATAGGCATAATCGATATACTAATCGATTACTAGTCCACTGACTTTCACATAAAAGGCATAATCGATTACATAATCGATTAAGAGATTTCCGTTTGAAGATCATTGAAAGGCAGTAAGGACATAATCGATTATACAAAGTACATAATCGATTATTCAATTTCAAATTCAAAACTTAACGGCTTTAATTAAAATCAATACTCATTAAACTTATTTAAAGCCTTTTAATTCATATCATAATCGATTATTGGTTTCCCATAATCGATTATGGCTCGAAGCGCATTTGAATTTGAAAATCTTAACAATTAATATTATGATTACTCATTAAGCACAATTAATTGTTATATATAAAACATGTTTAAAATGTTTTTGGCACATGTTAAAAGTGTGTGTGTGAGACCAATATTAAATTGATAACTCTACTTACCATTTACACACTTTTTCTAAAACAAGCAATACAAATACTGAAATTCCCATTTTGCCCATCTTGACTGCTTGTTTAACTTTTGCCGCTTTTCGCACTTAAGTCCTTTTCACGCTTTTTGTATTTTGATCCTTTAGTTGAATTTGCGTGTTAGTCCTTGGACTTGAAATTTCTCTTTTGCTCATCATCAAAACAAAAATACCTGTCAAGGCATATATCCACAGATATCCCCTTTAGCTTCTGCCCTTCTAATAAGAGAAGTGAGGCCTTCCGCACAAAGAATAAAAAGATACGGCGATAAAGGGTCACCTTGTCTAAGGCCCCTACCTGGAACAATAGGGCCCACACTATCACCATTAACCAAGACTGAATATTGCACAGTCTCCAAACACATGGACATCCAATTCACCCATTTCTGTGCAAAGCCCATTTTCGACATAATACCCTTTAGGTAACCCCAATCCACTCTATCGTAGGCTTTGCTAATATCAATCTTCAACGCTACTTCTCCCACTCTACCTCCTGTTTTACATTTCATATGATGAATAATTTCAATAGCCACCAACACATTATCTAGAATAGATCTATTCTCCACAAAAGCAGACTGCTCATAAGAAATGTATTTTGGAAGTAAAGATTTCAGTCTATTAGCAAGAACCTTGGATATAATTTTATACACCACGTTACAAAGAGATATGGGTCTAAGGTCCTTCATAGACGTTGGATTTTCAATTTTGGGGATGAGAACAATATTTGTATCATTGAGATGAGGAGGAAATTCACCTTTTTCAAGCCAAGCTGTTCCCGCATGAAAAATTTCGACCCCACAAAGATCCCAAAATCTCTTGTAAAAAGCTGGGTTAAGTCCATCCGGCCCCGGTGCCTTATCTGAGTGCATTTGAAACAAAGATTTTTTGAATTCCCCCATTGTAAAAGGACGTAACAGCTGCTGGTTGTCCTCTACAGAAACACGTGCGTTAACATAGGTGAGGACAGGATCATAAGGTCCACCATTCTGATTGAAAAGCACATCAAAATAATTTTTTGCCACCCCACACATACCTTCTTGACTCTCAACCGTGCTCCCATCATCACCTACAAGCTTGGTGATGCTATTTATCTTCCTTCTAGCACTTGCCATTGCGTGGAAAAACTTGGTGTTTTTGTCACCATCTTTCAACCAAAACACCTTTGCACGTTGCTTCCAAAAAGCATCTTCTTGAGCCAAAAGAGAACTTAGCCGCTCCCTCGCCTGATTATAATTAGCTACTGAAACTTCATCAAGACCCTCCCTGTTACTTTCAATTTCTCGCCTACAAGCATCAATAGCATGCTTGTACTTCAACCTTAGCTTCCTACCCCACACATTCATCACATCAGTGCAGTTTTGCAACCTAGAAAGAAGCTCTCCATTCTCCTCCAAACTCCAACCCGCACCCACCACGGAGTCAAGCTCAGGCTCATCTAACCATGCGTTTTCAAATTTAAACGCCCTGGAAGAGCATCTCTTGCCAACCCGATGAAGCTTCAACAGGATGGGTGAATGATCGGACCTATCCGCAACTGCATTAACAAGACTACAGTCTGGGAAATATCCAACCATTGTTGCGTGACAAGAGCTCTGTCCAGCCTTTCTTCTATAGCATTAGGAGTTCCCTTACTCTTAAACCACGTAAATTGGTGGCCAATAAGCGGAATATCCTTTAACTGGCAGTCCAAAATAGCCTCCCTGAACCCTTGAATAAGCCAAGCCGGGTGCTCAACTCTACCCCTCTTCTCATCTGTTGAAAGAATATCATTATAGTCCCCCATTATGCACCAGGGAAGAGAGTTATCTGCTGCCAAACCTCTGAGAAGATCCCAAGAAACTCTTCTCCTACTCCTATCAGCAATCCCATAAAAACCCGTAAACCTCCATCTTGGCTTTCCTTGTTGCTCAACCTCTACATTTATGAAGTTTGTTGAATAATTTAATAGATGACAAGCAAAGGACTCCTCCACAGTAAAGCCAAGCCTCCACTTCTCCCAACACTGTCCACCGCAAATGAAGCATCAAGCCAAGCTTCACCCGAATTTCTTCTATCTTGTTTGCATGTACCAAAGTTTCACAAAGAAAAATAACGTCCGGTTGGTACGTCCGAACGAGGTCCCTGAGTGTAGGAACTGCTCTCGAGTTGCCCAGGCCCCGGCAGTTCCAGCTGATGAAACTCATGATCCTCGGCAGGCCTGTTCGCCGAGGCCCGCCATTAAAAAAATTTTTCCTGCACCCCTCATTTGTCCAGCTTCTTTACTTCTCATGCCTTCCTCATTTTCCACGTGCATGTCCTCTCCCTCCTCATTTATTTTCTTTATTTTTTTGTCCCCTGGAAGATCTCCTTCCTCATAACCCCCTTTATCAATCGTATCGTGATCCTCCCCTCTCTCCTCATCCATGATTTGATCTTTTTGTAACTCCTCCCTGATATCCTCCTTTTTATTTGGAAAGAGAATATTTGGGTTTTTAAAAACCTCAGTAAGCCAATCTTTTGTTGACTGTTTCATCCCATTTGATCCTTTAGCATTTAAAGTCCCCACAGAATCCGCAATTCTGTTTTGGCAAGATTCTGTAACGCCAATCTCTTCCTGACGTGGAGGCTTCCATGTCTCTTGCCCGCCTCACGCAACCATGCTTCTCCGTCGCCTCCGATGTTCCTCCGCTATTCCACACGTAAGTCCGGCCCCCATGCACGACGGCCATCATCATTTTCTAATAGGAAAAGCTTTTCACAGTAGTCTTCTATGTGACCCAGCATGCCACAGAGGTAGCAAACCCTCCTAACCTCTCATATTTGAACAGCACTTCTTTTGCTACTCCCCCAGCCTTCTTGATATGTTTCATCCTTTTCAGAGGTTGTCGAACATCAATGAGAACTCTAATCCTCATATATGTTCTCAGGAAATTCGAATTGTTATTCGCATCATACTCCAGAAACTCACCGATGAAATTCGCCAGATGTTGTCCTACTGCCACAGTCGTAAAGCCAATGGGAATACCATGTACTTGCACCCAGAATGGCACCTTAAACAACTCCACCTGTTGAGGGATCTCTCCTTCCTGCATCAGTCCCAGAATAAGTATATGACCATCGAATGACCATGGTCCCCCTTTCAGGATTCGTTGCACATCCACCTTATGATGGAATTGGAAAAAGAACCTACCTCCTTCTATTTCTGTAATGGTTACTCCATGCCCTGGTCTCCACACTCCCGCCATCCTTTGCTTCATAATGTGGACTCTAATGGGTCTGTCTGTCAGGAACCTCCCCACTAGACATAGCGCGTAATCGAGATGCTCCCCCTGCCTTTCTTCTATCCACTGGAACCTCCAAGTCCTCCATCTCATCATCCAGAGTCAAGTGTGCTAGACTAGATGAAGCCATTGAGAACCCTGACCTCCCTCACACTCCGTAATCACCAGAAAGATATGAAAAGGGAACGAGATAAAACTTCTCACAACGGAGAGACATCCCACAACGGAGAGATCACGAGTCCTCACACATGGATCTCCCCCTCTTTAGTTAATGAACATGATAACCAATCATACATTTATTCCAATAGGATGGTTAACTATGGAAAAATATTTTGCCTATCTAAAGATCATGTGAGCAATATACGTCCTCTAGAATGGTCCAAATTAATAATGTGGTATAAAATAAGATTTGTCAAAGTTCAGGGAACTAATTAAAAAAAAATTTTAGTTCAGGGACCCAATTGAAAATTTTATAAAGTTTGAGGACTCAATTACAAATTTTTTTTAGTATAGGGACCTAATTACAAATGAAATAATAGTTCAGGGACCTAATTATAAATTTTAAAAGTATAGGGACCTATTTGAAAATTCCCAAAAATATAAGGGACCTACTGAATAATTAAACCTAAAAAATATTCTCAACAATAAGTACACATGCATCAAGAGGGGGCGGCGGGACAACTTAAATAATCAAAAAGTACGGCATCAATGATACTATTACCTTGGAAATGCTAAACTTTTTCCTCACTAGTTTCTATCCAATTTTTTCTTCTCTGTTACCATCTTTTGCTTAGCGCAATTTATAGCACCAGTGATGAACAGTTCAATATTCCCACCTGGTCCATAATATAAGCAAAAAATCTCAAATTTTTTGCGTCCAAAATATAAGCAAATTTCAACTACTTCCATCCTATTTAATGAAGTTATTCTCAAAATATCCTTCATTTAATACAAATTTAGTTTTTTCAATGACTCCTTTTATTCTCAACAACAACAAGTTTAATAAATAAGAGGAAGGGTAATTTAAGTAACAAACTTATTTTTTATCATAATGACTCTTTTAAATGAGATTAACTAACCTATCTTAATATGTGTGTCCCATTTAATTTTTACTTACAATAGAGACGGAGGGAGTAATGAATTTCTTAAACTCGTGATAGATCTCAATTAATTATTATGATAATTTGCTCTAGTTAAATTATAACCTTTCATTTAATTTCTATCACCCACCATCATTAATAAGACATTAGCGCGTGATAATAATTGATTCATAATATAAGACTGATATATTTTTATACCAAATCACCATCAATAACATTCATGTAGGAGTATCTTTGTAGTAAAAAAAATAAAAATTGGTGATTTGGTATATAAAAAAAAAAGGTTATTCATGTATCTTTTATAGTAAAAAAAAATAAAAATAAAAAAAATCAAGTATCAGTCAGTAAAAAAACTTTCTTGTATCTTGAATATAATGTAATTAAAACAATGGCAACAACAAGATTTGAACATATGGGTGTCAAAAAAACAAGATTTGAAACATACACGCTCGTTTTTTTTTTTTTTTGATAAGCAAAGAATATATAGATATGTAGTATAAGGGGTA
This sequence comes from Echinosophora koreensis, assembly GCA_035048595.1. NCBI lineage: Eukaryota > Viridiplantae > Streptophyta > Magnoliopsida > Fabales > Fabaceae > Echinosophora > Echinosophora koreensis. Next base: position 131,419 of record JAPCYP010000265.1, read on the forward strand.
CTCGAACCCTATATATAAATAGGCAAAAGAAAGAGATAAGATCAAATTCAACCAGGGTATAAGTTAACAAATGAACATACACGCTCATTGGTGTTGATTGCACAAGATTCAATAGTTAAATTTGTTTAACTTATATTCTACTATAGAAATTACAAGCAAAGAAAATTGAGAGAGTGAAGTGTATTACCACTACCTACCTACATACATATATGAATTCCATAGTTAAATTTGTTTAATTAGGGGATCAAAATGACCGTATAAAAACTTAAGGACCAAATTGAACATTTAATAATAATTTAGGGACCAAAAGTATAATTTAGCCTTTTTTTCTTGGTAAAATCTTATTGACTATTTTTATATTACTCTTTTTAATTAAAAACAATATTTTAATTATTTTTTCACTACGTCAGAATTCGAATTTAATGACGCACACTTAATAACAGTTTTAGGATAATGCATTCTGAAAATGCGCGGAAGTATTTTAATTGCGCTGACCAGAGGAAAGACTATTAAATTAAAAACTGTTAATAGTTTCACTGAAAAAAATGCTTTCTTTATCCCATATCCTATTTTGAAAAAATTCCGCCTTGATAGCTATTGAACAAATGTTCTTAAACATAAGCCAATTTCTCCTATAAATAAACCCTCCTATGTGTTCTTATCCACAACAAATTTTATAAAATATCCTTATGTATTCTTCTTTGTGTTCCTATCGTCCCAGAAGAGACTGACACTCTCATATCTTTTTATCGTGTATCATGACTATTGTCCAGATGAGGGCCTAACCAAAATGTCATGATAGACGACAAGAAGATATGTGAATGTCATCGTCTCTTCCCTTATGTGGGCAATAAGTGTCCGAGTGACGCTATGGGAGGCTCCGGCGACCCCAGAACAGAATGAGGAGCCTTCAAGAAACAAATCTTTCTGTTGGCATGATAGACGACCAAAAGATATGAGTGAGCTATCAAATGGCCCTCATGAAAATGAGAAGGGGAGGGCGCCCCAGTGACTGTAACATCGTTATTTTATATGTGGTTATGTTTAGATTTAAGGTTTGGATTGTATAACTGAGAGGTGATTTGAGGTATAGAGACCAGCTATGGGTTTCCGGTTAGTGTCCTGTTAGATAATTGGAGGTGGAACAAAATTTTGGAGTTAAAGAAGAGATTAGGCATTTTTGATGGTTAGAAATCGTTTATTAGGTCCTAAGGAGCCTATATCTCAAATTTGGGGTCAATCAGACGTCGAACGGACCCTGAACATAAAAAGTTGACTTTCTGGTCAAAAGTCCAACGCTCAAGCGTGGCAAACATCACGCTCGAGCGTCCACAATACGCTCAAGCGTGGGTGTGTCCACGCTCAAGCGCCCAAGTCAACCAGACAAGGGCCATGCTCTGACTTGCTACGTGTCAACGGGCGCTGACGTGGCAGCCTCTGAGTGGTTGCATGGCTGCGGTGGTTTTCACGCTCAAGCGTGAAAATAGTCCACGCTCAAGCGTGGACCCACGCTCAAAGCGTGAAAGTTCCACGCCCTCGAGCGTGGCAGCGTGAATCAGAAAAATAAAAAGGGCTTAAGTGACACAAAGTCACTTAAGCAGAAACAAGGCAGAGAGCAGGGAGCAGAGAGCAGAGAGAAAACAGAGAGGGGTTATAGAGAGAGAAAGAGAGAGAGTTTAGTGAGAGAAAAGAGTTTCTTGACCGTGAGTGTGGACTTGCCCGATCGTCCTTGTCGCAAAACGGAGTACGTGGTTGCGATCGTAGTGACGTACCTTCATTCTCCTCTTCCCCGTTTTCTTCAATAGGTCGAAGGTAAATTGTTCCCGTTTAATATCGGAAAGTCGTTTCGTTATGCTTTATCTTTATATCTTCGTTTCGGTTAATCGGAATTCGATTCCGTCTGCGCGGATGAACTCGTGGTAACGTGTGCTTCGTAATGTGATGCTTAGGTGAATTTTTGGAAGCCTCCGAGGGCCCTAGAAACCGTGCTGGGCAGAATTGAATTCGTGGAGGAAATGCTGGTTTCGTCTCGTTTCGTTCATCGTACGACTCTCCAGGTGGGGGAAAGAAACCATTTAACGTCGGAAACGGCGCGGTTACATTTAGTTCGATAATGGCGTAGGGCGACCTAAACCCTACTTCGAGAGCGAGTAACGGACAATGTCCATGTCACATTGGGGACTACTTAGTGGTACCAATGATGATATTGAAATTGTGCGTTTATCGTCGTTACGATAAAAAATGTATTATTTATTATTTTATGACTGACTGTTGTGACTGCTTGAATTAATTGCGTTATTATGATGATTGATGATTGATAATGAGTGTTGGTATTTCTTATTAAAAATTATTATTATCATTATTATTATTATTAAAATTATTATTGTTATTATTATTATTACATTGGAAATGATGCCAATGAGGTGTAATGAATATGAGTAGAGTTTGAGTAAGTGATGAGATATGATGAGCATTGATGATGTATTGGGGAAATCATACTTATGTGTTAGTAGTGCCTAACCGAGACGATTGATTGTTATATGATGATGAGATTTTATGAGGTTATTTATGAGGTGATGATGAGCGGTTAGGGCACTAGGGGGTGACCTGAAACATGGTCTGTGATATGTGGACCTGAAACATGGTCGTTTTGTGGACCTGAAACATGGTCGTTGGGGTCTATTCCTCGGAGGGAGAATTCCCGGGGTCTAGGCTAATGGTGGACCGTCCCAGACATGATTTCATTTTAGTTGCAGCTATAGTTCATGCGTTGCATGAGCACCCTGGCCGTGGTCCAGAGGTGTGCACCGGTTGTGTAGCTATAGTGCCATTGCTTTGCGATGGGCACCCTCTAGCCGCGGACAAGGGTGTGCGCCGGGGCCTCTGGGACGTGTCGATTGTTGTGATATCCGGATATGGCCGACTACCTGAGGATGATTCATACACATTTTGCATTGCATCATGAATGGGGGTAGAGGAAAAGACCTAGATGTGAATTGAGGATGTTTGTGTTATATATATAAACTATATTTTGGGAGATGGATGTTTATCGTGCTGTTATAGAATTAAATGTCGCTAAACCCTTTCCACGTTTGATGTTATATGGCTTCTTATCCCTTTTTCTTTTGTTGTATGCTTGTACATATATGTTTTGTATAACAGATCCAGATCGTGTTGATGGCGCACTGGGATCACCCGTGGATGACGCAGGATCCGGGGTTCCCCCTCTCGGGGACCTTTGAGGTTGAGTGTTTAGATCCGAACGGGTGGCTCGTGGACCCAGTCACCCGCTTCGTTGTGTATACGGGTCCTACGTCCATCACCTCCGGGTTCGGACAGGGGAGCGCCGATAGGATTCGTCGGCACGTTCCGCTGTTGGCACTACCCTTCCTTTACAGGTAGGATAGCCAGATGGACACATACCGCCGATGCCAGGCATGGCCCCAGATCCCTTCATGGTACCCTTTGAGGTACTAGTTCCAGGACTCGCACCGGCACCAGCACCAGGACCCGAGTTGGCACCTATCCAGGAAGGAGGAACCGGTTGCCCCCGCCCAGGACCTGGCACCCCTTCCAGAGGTACCACGCGCCTCCAGAGGTCCGGGCTATGGTCTCAAAGTCTTCTCGAGTGTCTACCAGACAGTTTCATCCCCGTGATAGTAGACTTTACCGACAGAGATTTCAGAGGCAGTCAGACAGGAGCTGGTCCAGTGAGAGCGGAGGAGTGTCCGGACCTGCCGGACCACGGGATGCGGACGAGGGTGGTAGTATTTGATGGCTCGGGCCAGTGCCATCTGCATAGGTGTGAGTGAGGTTTTGTTGTATTTTGAGAGGGGACAGGGTGTGGAGAGAATTGCGAGACATCTTCCCTTTTTATCTTTTGATGTATTTTTTCTTTATGTACCACCGTTTTGTATATATTTCGGGATCCTACTGATGGGAATCCCTTGACAGTTATGTATTAGGAGATGATGTATATATTTATCTATGTATATATGTGTGATGTATCTGCCTGTTAACTATTTACATCTTAAGTTTTTAATTTTCCGCTGTTTAAGTATAACCGCTTATCGCTAATAAAACGATTAAGCTTTAATATTTTGGGTTTTTCTTTAATGGGACGTCGGGGCGTCTCATTTGGTGGTATCAGAGCAGTTCGGTTCTGAAACGGACTGTGAGGACTATGATTAGGGTGAACTGGCCATTTAGTCGGATCCACATCGGATGACGATTATGCTTAGAAGTTGGGTAGTGAGTCCGATGCGGACATCTTTATGGCATATAGTATTTATATTCCAGTTTTATGTAGTATTATATGTCATATTGATGTGGCTAATGATTTCTTTTGACAGGATCATGGCTCGAGGCAGAGGTTAGAGGACGAGGTAGACGTTGGTGGTAGAGCTATCGAGTGGTGTCGAGGATGAGTATCAGCCAGCAGCAGGAGTTAGTGGTGGAGGGGAGTCATCCGAGACTCTCCAAAACTATCCGTGAGTTAGCATCCATTCTGTTGCAGCAGGCGCAGCAGAACTCTCAGAGGATGCAGAAGAGAGGCAGAGTTACAGGACCAGCAGGATAGGAGGAGAGCTGCTGAGGCTGAGGATGCGGGGTTGGCTACCTTTCTGAAAGGTAAGCCACCACAGTTTGGAGGAGAGTATGACCCAGAGCGGGCTGAGTGGTGGATACAGGAGTTGGAGAAGATCTTCGACACTATGAGATGTAGAGATAACAGGAAGGTGACTTATGCCGCCTTCATGCTGACTGGAGGAGCCGAGTCATGGTGGAGAGGCAAGAGGAGGTTGCTTGAGACTGAGGGCAGGATGATCAGTTGGGATCTGTTCAGGGAGTGTTTCTTCGAGAAGTACTTTCCGCGGTTAGTCAGACGCGAGAAGGAGAGAGAGTTCATGAGTCTTCAGCAGGGAGACAGGTCTGTTGGTGACTATGCGGCCAGATTTGAGGCCCTGATTCAGTTTTCTGAGTTCTACCAGAGATTTCCAGATGAGGATTGGATGTGCCGGAGATTTGAGGAGGGTTTACGGCATGAGCTGAGGAGGGCTATAGTGCCCTTGGATATTTTGAGCTTCCCAGAGCTAGTAGAGAGGTGCAGTGCCATTGAGAGCATGGACCAGAGGCAGGCTGCGGAGCAGAGACAGCAGCGGAGTGGGGGTCCTACCAGAGCAGGCCATCAGAGGAGAGGGGATAGAGGTTCTCAGTGGAGGAGAGCACCATACGCTAGACCCGGACAGGGTACTCAGACGAATGCACCACCAGTATCAGTGAGTAGAGAGGGTCAGCAGCAGAGAGGCCCAGTATGTTTCAGATGCGGAGGTCCGCACTACATCAGAGATTGTACAGATAGATCGGGTTGCTATGTATGTGGCAAACCCGGTCACCTTGCTAGAGATTGCCGACAGAGAGCAGGGCAGCATCAGCCAGCTGCCGGTAAGGGGCCAGTAGTTCTAGAGGTGGATCTGGGAGAGGAGTTCCAGCGGCAGGACGACAGACCGCCAGACCTCAGGCCACGGGGAGGGTGTTTACGGTGAGAGGATCTGAGTCCTCTCAGTCTGCAGATCTTATTCAAGGTATGTGTTTACTATCTGGCAGACTCTCGCGTGTGTTGTTTGACTCAGGCGCTACGCATTCATTTGTTTCACATGAGTGTGTAGATCATTTACATTTGCCCGTTTCTCGATTACCATATACTTTGACAGTATCTACCCCTACCAGTGATCCTTTGATCACCATGTCTGTTTGCCTACAGTGTCCTATCGTGGTTGAAAATAGGGCATTCCTCGTAGATCTCATCTGTTTGCCTATGCAACAGATAGATGTTATCCTTGGCATGGATTGGCTATCGGCCAACCATGTAGTGTTAGACTGTGCCCAAAAGACTTTATCCTTTCTTGAGCCTTCTAGCATAGTATCTGCCAATGAAGGAGCAACTATGAGGAGTGATGATTCTCAGCAGTATGTGATGCTTTTCTCTTTGGAAGCTAAGGAGACTCCAAGTATAGATTCTATGCCTATCGTGAGAGAGTTTCCCGAGGTTTTCCCTCCTGATGTTCCAGGTTTGCCACCAGAGAGGGAGGTTGAATTCACCATAGATCTCATGCCAGGGGCAGGACCCATATCAGTAGCTCCTTATCGGATGTCACCTGTGGAGTTGGCAGAGTTAAAGAAACAACTGGATGATATGATGAAAAAGGAATTCATCAGACCGAGTGTATCACCGTGGGGAGCACCAGTATTGTTTGTGAAGAAAAAGGATGGAAGTGCTAGGTTGTGTACGGACTATAGACAGTTAAACAAGGTTACAATCAAGAACAAATATCCGTTGCCTAGGATAGATGATCTGATGGATCAGTTGAAGGGAGCTTCGGTGTTTTCTAAGATAGATTTAAGATCAGGATACCATCAGATTAGGGTAAAGAAGGAGGATATACCTAAAACTGCTTTCAGAACAAGGTATGGGCACTATGAGTATCTAGTTATGCCTTTTGGTGTAACTAACGCCCCAGCAGTATTCATGGATTACATGAACAGGATCTTTAGACCGTTCCTCGACAAGTTTGTTGTGGTGTTTATTGATGATATTCTTATCTATTCCCGTAATCGGGAAGAGCACGAGGAACATCTGAGAGTGGTGTTGCAGGTGTTGAGAGATAGGCAGTTGTACGCTAAGCTATCCAAATGTGAATTTTGGTTAGAGGAAGTACAGTTCCTAGGTCATATAATCAATCAGGAAGGGATAGCTGTAGATCCAGTTAAGGTAGAGGCAGTGATTAGGTGGGAGAGGCCTAAGTCAGTAACAGAGGTGAGAAGTTTCCTAGGATTAGCCGGGTATTACAGGAGGTTTATTGAGGGTTTCTCCAAGATTGCGTTGCCTATGACGCAGTTAACGCGAAAAGGTACGGCGTTTGTTTGGACAGAAAGATGTGAGGAGAGCTTTCAAAAGCTAAAGGAGAAGTTGACTACATCTCCTGTGCTGACATTACCAGAGCCATTAGGACAGTTTGACGTGTACTGTGACGCGTCATATCAAGGTTTGGGTTGTGTTTTGATGCAAGAGGGAAGAGTAGTGGCTTACGCTTCCCGACAGTTGAGGGTTCATGAAAGAAACTACCCGACTCATGATCTGGAATTGGCAGCCATAGTGTTCGCATTGAAGATATGGCGACACTATTTGTATGGAGCTAAGTTTAATGTGTTCAGCGATCATAAGAGTTTAAAGTATCTGTTTGATCAGAAGGAGCTGAACATGAGACAGCGTAGATGGATGGAATTTATTAAGGATTATGAGTTTGATCTTCAATACCATCCTGGGAAAGCTAATGTTGTGGCGGATGCACTGAGTCGGAAATCTTTGCACGTATCCGCATGATGGTGAAAGAGATGGGATTGCTTGAACAGTTTAGAGATTTGAACCTAGGTATGGATTTGGCTGAGGATAGAATATGCTTAGGTATGATCACTATCAGCAGTGAGTTTTTGAGAGACCTCAGGTTTAAGCAAGTTCAGGATGAATATCTGCAAGATAAGTCGAGGCATAGATGAAGGGAAAGTTTCAGAGTTTAGGAAAGGATCCGATGGTGTGTTAAGGTTTAGAGATCGGATATGTGTGCCCGAGGACTTAGAGATTAGGAAGATGATTTTAGAGGAGGCACATAAGAGTAAGTTGAGTTTCCACCCGGGAGCCACCAAGATGTATCAAGATTTGAAGAAAATGTTTTGGTGGCCAAAGATGAAGAAGGAAGTGGCCGAGTATGTTCTATCATGTCTAGTGTGCCAGAAAGCTAAGATAGAGCATCAGAAGCCTGCAGGGTTGTTACAGTCCTTGGATATCCCAGAGTGGAAGTGGGATAGCATAGCGATGGACTTTGTGGTTGGATTACCACGAACTCCGAAGAAGTTTGATGCGATTTGGGTTATCATTGATAGGTAACGAAGTGTGCTCACTTCTTACCTATTGGTGAGAGTTATAGTCTTGAGAAGTTGACCCAGATTTACATCAAGGAAGTAGTGAGGTTGCACGGTGTACCATCGAGTATTGTCTCCGATCGGGATCCTAGATTTACATCTAGATTTTGGAGACAGTTACACAATGCTTTGGGAACCAAGTTGAGGATGAGTTCAGCTTATCATCCTCAGACGGATGGGCAGTCAGAGAGAACAATTCAATCATTGGAGGATCTTTTAAGAGCATGTGTGTTAGAACATGTTGGCAGTTGGGATGAATTCCTACCCTTGATTGAGTTCACATACAATAACAGTTTCCATAGTAGTATCGGGATGGCACCGTATGAGGCTCTCTATGGAAGAAAATGCAGAACTCCGTTGTGTTGGTATGAGACTGGCGAGAGCCAAGTGTTAGGTCCCGATGTGGTACAGCAAACAACGGAGCAAGTCAGGAAGATAAGAGAGAAAATGAGGGAAGCGCAGGATAGGCAGAGGAGCTACAGTAATAAAAGGAGGAGACCCTTAGAATTCCAAGATGGTGATCACGTATTCTTGAGAGTCACTCCGAAGACTGGAATTGGCAGAGCTATAAAGTCTAGAAAGCTCACTCCCCGATTTATTGGACCATTTCAGATTCTTCGACGAATTGGTTCAGTAGCCTACCAGATAGCCTTACCCCCTTACCTCTCCAACCTCCACGATGTATTTCATGTTTCCCAATTGAGAAAATATTTCCCCGATCCTTCTCATGTAATTGAGCCAGAGTCAATACAACTCCGAGAGAATCTAGAATATGAGGCTCTACCGTCTAAGATTGCAGATAGAAGGATTAAAGAACTCCGTGGTAAACAGATTCCCCTGGTCAAGGTCATTTGGGATAGTGTTACCGGAGATGCTACTTGGGAGCGTGAGGCAGATATGCAGCAGCAGTACCCCCATTTATTCTCAGGTATGTAATTCCGGGGACGGAATTTCTTTTAAGGGGGGTAGAAATGTAACATCCGTTATTTTATATGTGGTTATGTTTAGATTTAAGGTTTGGATTGTATAACTGAGAGGTGATTTGAGGTATAGAGACCAGCTAGGGTTTCCGGTTAGTGTCTTTTAGATAATTGAGGGTGGAACAAAATTTTGGAGTTAAAGAGGAGATTAGGCATTTTTGATGGTTAGAATTGTTTATTAGGTCCTAAGGAGCCTATATCTCAAATTTGGGGTCAATCGACATCGAACGGACCCTGAACGTAAAGAGTTGACTTTCTGGTCAAAAGTCAACGCTCAAGCGTGGCAAACATCACGCTCGAGCGTCCACAATACGCTCAAGCGTGGGTGTGTCCACGCTCAAGCGCCCAAGTCAACCAGACAAGGGCCATGCTCTGACTTGCTACGTGTCAACGGGCGCTGACGTGGCAGCCTCTGAGTGGTTGCATGGCTGCGGTGGTTTTCACGCTCAAGCGTGAAATGTCCACGCTCAAGCGTGAAAAGTTCCACGCTCGAGCGTGGCAGCGTGAATCAGAAAAATAAAAAGGGCTTAAGTGACACAAAGTCACTTAAGCCATAAAAACAGAGAGCAGAGAGCAGAGAGCAGAAAACAGAGAGGGCTATAGAGAGAGAAAGAGAGAGAGTTTAGTGAGAGAAAGAGTTCTTGAGTGAGTGTGGCTTGCCCGATCGTCCTTTCGCAAAACGGAGTACGTGGTTGGATCGTAGTGACGATACCTTCATTCTCCTCTTCCCCGTTTCTTCAATAGTCGAAGGTAAATTGTTCCCGTTTATATCGAAAGTCGTTTCGTTACGTTTATCTTTATATCTTTCGTTTCGGTTATCGGAATTCGATTCCGTCTTCGAGGATGAACTCGTGGTAACGTGTGCTTCGTAATGTGATGCTTAGGTGAATTTTTGGAAGCTCCGAGGCCCTAGAACCGTGCTGGCAGAATTGAATCGTGGAGGAAAGCGTTTCGTCTCGTTTCGTCATCGTACGACTCTCCAGGTGGGGGAAAGAAACCATTTAACGTCGGAAACGGCGCAGTTACATTTAGTTCGATAATGGCGTAGGGCGACCTAAACCCTACTCGAGAGCGAGTAACGGACAATGTCCATGTCACATTGGGGACTACTTAGTGGTACCAATGATGATATTGAAATTGTGCGTTTATCATCGTTACGATAAAAATGTATTATTTTATTATTTTATGACTGGCTGTTGTGACTGCTTGAATTAGTTGCGTTATATGATGATTGATGACTGATACTGAGTGTTGATATATCTTATAAAATTATTATTATATTATTATTATTAAATTATATTGATATGATTATATGGAAATGTTATGCCATGAGTGTAATGATTATGAGTAGAGTTTGAGTAAGTGATGAGATATGATGAGCATTGATGATGTATTGGGGAAATCATACTTTATGTGTTAGTAGTGCCTAACCGAGACGATTGATGTTATATGATGATGAGGTTTTATTGAGGTTATTTATGAGGTGATGATGAGCGGTTAGGGCACTAGGGGGTGACCTGAAACATGGTCTGTGATATGTGGACCTGAAACATGGTCGTTTGTGGACCTGAAACATGGTCGTTGGGGTCTATTCCTCGGAGGGAGAATTCCCGGGGTCTAGGCTAACGGCGGACCGTCCCAGACATGATTTCATTTTAGTTGCAGCTATAGTTCATGCGTTGCATGAGCACCCTGGCCGTGGTCCAGAGGTGTGCACCGGTTGTGTAGCTATAGTGCCATTGCTTTGCATGGGCACCCTCCAGCCGCGGACGAGGGTGTGCGCCGGGGCCTCTGGGACGTGTCGATTGTTGTGATATCCGGATATGGCCGACTACCTGAGGAGATTCATACACATTTGCATTGCATCATGATGGGGGTAGAGGAAAAGACCTAGATGTGAATTGAGGATGTTGTGTTATTATATATAAACTATATTTTGGGAGATGGATGTTTATCGTGCTGTTATAGAATTAAATGTCGCTAAACCCTTTCCACGTTTGATGTTATATGGCTTCTTATCCCTTTTCTTTTGTTGTATGCTTGTACATATATGTTTTGTATAACAGATCCAGATCGTGTTGATGGCGCACTGGGATCACCCGTGGATGACTCAGGATCCGGGGTTTCCCCTCTCGGGGACCTTTGAGGTTGAGTGCTTAGATCCGAACGGGTGGCTCGTGGACCCAGTCACTCGCTTCGTTGTGTATACGGGTCCTACGTCCATCACCTCCGGGTTCGGACAGGGAGCGCCGATAGGATTCGTCGGCACGTTCCGCGTTGGCACTACCCTTCCTTTCCAGGTAGGACAGCCAGATGGACACATACCGCCGATGCCAGGCATGGCCCCAGATCCCTTCATGGTACCCTTTGAGGTACTAGTTCCAGGACTCGCACCGGCACCAGCACCAGGACCCGAGTTGGCACCTATCCAGGAGGAGGAACCGGTTGCCCCCGCCCAGGACCTGGCACCCCTTCCAGAGGTACCAGCGCCTCCAGAGGTCCGGGCTATGGTTTCAGAGTCTTCTCGAGTATCTACCAGACAGTTTCATCCCCGTGATAGTAGACTTTACCGACAGAGGTTTCAGAGGCAGTCGGACAGGAGCTCGTCCAGTGAGAGCGGAGGAGTGTCCGGACCTGCCGGACCGCGGGATGCAGACGAGGGTGGTAGTATTTGATGGCTCGGGCCAGTGCCATCTGTATAGGTGTGAGTGAGGTTTTGTTGTATTTTGAGAGGGGACAGGGTGTGGAGAGAATCGGCGAGATCTTCCCTTTTATCTTTTGATGTATTTTTCTTTATGTACCACCGTTTTGTATATATTTCGGGATCCTACTGATGGAATCCCTTGACAGTTATGTATTAGGAGATGATGTATATATTTATCTATGTATATATGTGTGATGTATCTGCATGTTAACTATTTACATCTTAAGTTTTAATTTTCCGCTGTTTAAGTATAACCGTTATCGCTAATAACACGATTAAGCTTTAATATTTTGGGTTTTTCTTTAATGGGACGTCGGGGCGTCTCAGTGACCCTATGTACAGACTCAAACACAGAAGTGACTTGTGGCATCTGAAGGGAGTTAGAAGACACAAACTAAAGTAAAGCCGTAACTGAAGTGTCTTCTTTATCTCTTCAAACTTCATTTTATTTTCTCCCTTGCCATCAACATGTTGTTGAAAAGAATATTCAATAGTATTGTATTCAATTTTTATTGTCACTGTAAACTCAAACAATGTATTTGAAGTGAAATAAAATAGAAATTAAACATTCTTTGAAGGTATTTATTCTCAGCAAGTACAATCCTTATCGATTTAACAACTTTTGATTGTCGTCACTGTAAAGTACAAACTTAAAAAAAATATGTGAAAATGTAACAAAAGAAATGTTCTGGCTAGTTGGATAAATTAAAATTTTGACCATTGTCCATTGAAAATGTAACAAACAGAATGTTCTGCTTGCATTAAAAATTTAAAGGAATGAAAAACATTTATTAAAAAGAGAGAAAGGAAATGGTTTAAAAGTGCTTATTCAAGAAAGTTCTATTACAAGGTCCATCGTTAATAGTGTCTCGTTTATAAAGCACTATCAAATGGCGATTATAATAGCGCTTGTTTGAATAAGTGCTATCATTTCCCTATTTTAAAATTGAAACCTTTTTCTATGACCACACTCTCACACTTCAAATTATTGCTTATGCTTCCCTATTAGTTTAAGATATCATGTTTTTCTCACGTATACACATAGAGTTGTGTCTCGACCATTTGGCTTAAATCTTTTACGTTAGTCATATACAATTGTCGTTGCTTGTATTTGGTTCTTGCATGTCATTTTCTATTATATATAGCTGAGTGAATATATATATATATATATATATAATATATATATATATATATATATGAAATGAAAGATGATATAGTATTCACTGATTGTCATTAAAAAACATGAACAAAAGGATATAATTCCTAACGATTTCTAAGAACAACAATTAGTTCATCAAACTTTCTATTACAGTTGTCTTGAATCCTTCCACCAAATCAATGATATCTTGACGATCAGCATCAGAAGATGGCAATGAAGAGGAGGGGTTGTCCGAACTTCTTTCCCTCACAGAAGATGACTCCTCTTGAGTCACTTTTCTCTTATTGGAATCTTCTTCCAAATGGCGGTGTGGTTGTGGTGCGCTTCAAATGCCTCACTATAGGCACACCTTCTTGTTGATTGGATCTCCCTTAGAGCAAATTCAGTTTGTAGACATTAGTGACGAAGGTTCTGATACATAGATTCTGAAGAAGAGTCTAGAATGATAGGATTTTACTTTCCGTCCTCCCCATGGTTGAATTACTGTTGTATTTATGAGGTGATCGGAGGTGATGGGTTTCATGATGGTTTCATTTTAGACACATCATGCATTTGGAAAAAATGATGCTTGAAGATAGTTTGTAAGAAATTTCCTATGGGATATCAATATTCCTGTGGAGACAGTATTTCAGATGTTCCATTACAAGGAATGGAAGGTTGATTTGAGAGCAAGTGAGGAGGTGATAGACGATGGTCAATTCAGTTTTCCACTAGGGGCGACAGGAACAATGAAATAATGACAACACTCTAGGAAATATTGAGCCTTGCTGGTCATAAAATATTTTTTAGCCTTCTTTTTCAGCATTGTTCTCAAATATGGGCCGATACACCTTCTTCAAAGAAAGACTCAGGTCTTCCTTTATCATCCTCCGGGCTTCTGTAACCCACCAAACCCCTATGTGAAGCTCTTGTTATGGCAGCAATAAGATCCTCATTGATTGTCACTACTTTATCAGTTACTTTTGCACTGATGGATCCGTCAGCTTTGATCTCAGCGTTGGACCAGAACTCTCGAAGTGTTATCATATGGATGCGATGATCAGTGTTGAAGAAATTTTTCCATCATTGAGTCTAATCCTTGTAGTAACATGAAATCAATAACTTTGAGGTTTTCATGATCAAGTTACTTGATGGAGCTGATGGAATAAGAAGAAGATTTGGGGCATTGTGGGAAGTTTTTCTGAGAATAACGTAAAGGAATGGTTAATTGGTTTACCAGAGAGAGCTCTTTTTATTGAGAAGACGTATAAAAAGAGCAGTCATGCATTCTCAAAGAGATATCATAAATAGAAGGTACAACATTAGTAGAGATGGAGAACAGTAAGACGTACGTGCAATTGTGCGTTTTCAAAGAGAAACCAATAATAAAAGTTACACCGTTAGTGGAGATGAAGAAGAGGAAGATGTGCAATTGTGCTCTGTCAGTTGGTATCAGTCTCGCTAAAAATTGTGATATCAAGATATAATAGCCTTTCTCCAGTGAAGCGCTGCTAAATGTATCATTTTTAATAGCATTTATTGGAGATGCGTTGTTGAAATAGTGCGCGCTCTCAAACTCTCGCACTCTCTCTCTTACAAGCTCAAACTCTATGACTCTCTCCCATTATTACTCTCCCCCTCTCTCTCTCCCACCTAGCAACTAACTCTCTCTGTCTTCTTTGGTAAGTCTCTTCACCTCTGTCATTTAAAATACAAAGGGTTACTATTAGTAATTTCATTGTTGTTAAATGGCTCATTAGGGTTACGTGAGTTACTTAAAGTCTCTTCACAAAGCGTTTGCCAAATGCTTCTATTTGTAGCTTCCACACAAAAACGTTATTTAAGGTTCCCCTTAGCAACCTATATGTTTTATTTGGTTAATTTTCTTCTTTAAACTCTTTACAAAAATGTGTTGGTAATTACTTTTATGATTCTATAGGTTGAGTTTGAAAGGTTTCTGAGATTATCACGTTTTTTTCAAAGCAAAAAGCATACAAAAGCATCACTACTTTGCAAGACATCCCAACTATGTTGGCACCTCAAGCAAAGCCAATCATCTGCAGCACACCTAATTTATTCAAAAAATAGAAGAATACAAAAAGCATGGGGGGACATGTACCTGACCATGAAAATTAAGAAAATCTTTAACTAGGAAGACCCATCATATTATATTACAGAAGAAATCATCCTTCAAAAAACAAGGAACTAAATCCCACCAGAACAAACCATTTATACTAGTTCCAAAATTTGCTAATCTATCAGCATAAGTATTACCTTCTCTATAAACATGCGAGCGATTATCACACAGTTTCTTGAACTTTTCAAAAACAAAAAAAAAATTGTTCCTTGAGAAGTTACGATTGGAAGGTTCAAGATTGTAAGTTCCCCTATGTTTTTTATTTTGCCTCTTTAACCTTTTACAAAAACATGTGTTAGTAATTAATTTTTTATTTTGTAGGTTGATTCAGACATGGAAGAGTGAAACTTGCTTCTTGTTACTAGCTTATTCTGGTTGACAACAAGACATTAGTGAAGATTTGTTACTATCTTTTTAGTTTTTTTTTTTTTTTTCATGTTTTAGTAATGCATAATAGTACTTTCAACAAGGAGGAATGTTTTTATCTTTTGTTTGATAGAGGTATAGTGGCTTTTCTTTTAAGTAGCAAAGTATGATAATGATCGATTTTATTGATTAATCTTTTGTTTGTTTAATGTTGAATGAATTTTTATTGCGAATGTTGTTTTTTATTGGTGAATACAGGGGG